>ML822799.1:35204-56133 GCA_009831015.1 Picea engelmannii
TAATTTAAAGTTCACTTTACCACTTATAAAGTGACTTTATGAAAAAAACCCACTTTTAAGTTGTGGACCACATTCCTAGGTAAAAGTTTAAAAACCCATAGGAACCACTTGTCCAAGGTACAAATCTTCATTAAAATTTAACATAAAGTGGGTATTTTGAGAGTGAAAACGAATACCCCCAAGGCATATAATGCCTCCTAGTACAACTTATTTAACTTAGGACTTATTTACAATTAAAATATCATGATTTGCGAGAAATTTCATTTTTCATAAAACATTAAAAAAAACTAAGGGGGACTTAGTGCATTTCCATGAGACTCTAGGAGGATGATTAGCATGGTAATATACATTAGACACTACACTTACATGACCAAGCTAAGGCCTAACCATCAGTACATACTCCATCTTTGGAGGAAAAAGAGTGAAAAAACGCAAAAATTATAACTCGCTTAAAAATCAATTCAAGCAAGAAATAATTAATAAGAAAAAAAAACACTCTAGAGTAATGCACTTATGACTAAGCCTTAGGAGACTAATCCTTTTACAAGTTCATCATGCTAAATTCATCTTATTACAATTCCCCACAGGGGTATGGAAATGCGGTAAAAAAGTAGAAAAATGGCCATAATGGTCGACTAGACCTCCGACTTTGAATTTTGAACAAGTATTTGTTCAATCTTTGGCGGCTCAACTGCAAGTCCATCCTAATGCAACTTGGTGGGTAACATAAGGCTCCAAAGGGTTTATTTCAGAGAAAAAACGAGAATCGCAAAATGGTGTTGAGAGAGAAGCTCAGAGACACAAAGATGACAGGCTCAGACACAGTGGCAACCTATCTCACCTGGATCCGACAGGTTTGAGATGAGTTGGCTACAATCAGGGAGACAATAGATGATTCAGAATTGGTGAGGACGACACTCAAAGGCTTCATGAAGCAGTGGATACCGTTCATCAAAGGAATTTTGGCGCGTGGAAAGCTCCCTGATTGGACGAGGTTGTGGGATGACTTCGTTCAGGAAGAACTTCGAGATGAATATCAAAATGGAGGTTGATACAAGAATGATGATGAGAACCTTGCTCTTGCCAACCGAGCAAAGAAGGGAAAAGGGAAATTCAAGAACACTTCCAGTGGATAGTCTACCTCTCAAGATGACAAGAAGAAAGACATGAACAAAGTCAAGTGCTTTGCATGTCACAAGTTTGGGCATTTTGTAGGTTAATGTCCGAACAAGAAAAATGGTGGAAATGAGTCGCAACTAGAGGTAGCTGCATTGGCAAAGGCTCAAGTGGATGAGTTTGCCAAAAAGTTTGAACACGAGTTCTTACTTGTTTCCTAGATTTCCTTGGGAAACATACCAGCATGTGCATGGCTACTAGATAGTGGAGCCACATGTCATATGACAGGACCACAAGAGTTGTTCGAGAGCTTCACAGAGTCGGACTCAGACATGTATGTGGAACTTGGTGTGGGCACCAAGCATGCAATAAAGGGATCTGGGACACTGCTATTCCAGATGGAGTCAAGAGGCATGTTAAGAGTGATGGACATGCTATGGGTGTCAAAACTCGAGAGGAGTGTTCTCTCAGTGTCAGCGATTAAAAAGAAAGGCTTTGACGTAGTATTCCAGGATGGACAGGCATTGATCAAGCCCAAAGGATCTAGCTCAGACATGGCAATGGTTCTTAGAGTTAGAGAGAGCAACGTGTATAGGCTAAAGGGCCAACCTATGCGAGCAATGGAAAGCAACAGAGTGGCAGAGAACAAGGAGGAGGTAGCTCCGAAGGTTGAGCAGCTAAGAGGGAGTCAGCCTTCAGGTTTAGGTGGGAAGGAGCATGCTTCCAAGTCTGTCAAAAATGAGTCATGGTACAAGATGGCCATATAGGATGCTCAGGAGCAGGAGGCTTCTAGGAGCATGTTCAAAGGGAAGTCTTCGAAGAAGGGTCCAAACGAGATGGTCGGGATAGCTTTCGTTTCAAAGAGAGCAGCCAATCAGGTGGATTGGAAAGCATCCATGGTAGTGGATATAATAGCGAAGACAGAGCCACTTCCAGGTGATGGAATTACCTTTCTCACTAAGAGGGAGTGTTAATGTATGGAGCATCAGAAAACTGAGTTACAGGTTTTCTGAATTGCTGTTGTATTTTTCTGAATTCTCTGTGGGCCAATAATAAAAGAAAAACTAGATGCTGGTTTTCCCAAATTGGGTTTCCAGGGTAAACAACTGTGTCATATATGTATGACTATGTTTCTACTTGCATTTCCACTGCATTTTATTGCTAAGAATACCAGTGTATTTGTTTTCAACAGTTCAGAAATATATTTGCTGCGCTAAGTAATTTTTCTGGGTATAAAACTGTTAGCAAGATCAAATCAGATCTGGTATTCAAGAATTATAAGACGCATCTCTCGATACAAAACTTTATAAATTATTCATAAGACATAATTTGATAGTGATCCATGAAGATTTTGAAGAAAAACAAATGTGTCACTCAGCAAAACTGTCACTTCCTGTTTAGGTCTATAGCTTTCCAGATTTGGAATGTACCTTATTAAGAATGTTTCATTACAACAAGAGGAAAGCACATATTTTACAGCTTTTGACGTTTGAAACTTCTTTATCTCACAAAACATACAAACACAGTATCTTACTCCTATTCTGTTAAGTGAGTGGAGGCTAGATTATATACTTGACCACTCGCTGCCTCATACAAGCGCAGAAGCAAAGCAAGAAGAGTGCTCTTGCCGCTACCACTGAGACCAACCTGCACATAAATATACACAGAAAACCAAATGTTAACAACTCTGTGTATATCCAGCAACCAAAAATATAAATATATAGGACCACAATTATAGGGAATAACTTTCTAATAAAAACACAATAAGAAACTTACCACAGCAACCAGCTCACCAGGAAAAAATGATAAATTAACATTTTGCAATACAGGAATCTGTGAAAATCAAAATTGATGAGGTCAAATTCTCTATTCAAATATACAAATAAAAAATTATTTATTCTTTTCAATATAAGAATGACAAAAGAAACTCAAAAAGATCCATTCCAAAGGTTAATTAAAGGCATGAAAAATGTAAAATAGGGACACTCATCCTAGCTTTCGACAAACTCTTCTCATTGGAATCAAGGAGTATATATCACGGAACAAAATTAACCAGGTGAACCTAAATTGATTTAAGTTTGTCAGTATTCGCCACTTTGGCTTCCAGAAAAGCTGATGTACACAGTACAAATGAATTCTAGAAGCAGATGTCAGCACTATCTTGAAATATGTCTTCATTAAAGAAAAAGGCATATGTTGTACACAGTACATATGTGTTCTAGAAGAACTATGCACTATCTTGAGATAGGCCTTTGTTAAAGAGAAAAAGAATTTCCATTACAAAAGATGAGAATCTGTCAACATCCTGATTATGTCATGTCCCCATTTTTAGATTCCCTTATTATGCGGTTAGACCGTTAGAGTCACTTCAGGAGGCTTGAGTCAGCCAAGTCAGAGGGGTGAGACTATGTCATCAGTGAGCTCGGAGGGTTTGGATGCGTTTTATGGGGCCCAGCTTAGTTTATTTACCATTATTCATCACCAGGATCATTTCTGCACAGCTTGTTCTTGGTTCCGTTGCATTCCGACGATTTTTGTAAAACGGGGTTATTAATGGGCATATTTTAATTAATTACACTAAAGGTACTATTTGGAGCTTGTTTCTTGGAGAAATATCTTAGTGTAATAGCTCGTTGGAACCGAGGAGAAAATATCTACAAGATGGGGTGATGAAAAGTGACTTTCACTGGCCGGAGAAATCATAAAGGCGAATTAATCACTTTTTGGAGTAAAAAGATTCATTAAATTAATAAAGTGATTTTCTGAGAAAATATTAAAGATGAATTAAAAGTCACTTAAATTGAAAAAGGTGAAAACGGGTATAAAAGAGAGATAGGGGCTCATATTCTCTCATTATGCACAGTTTATGATTTGAGAGTGAGTTATGAGGTGACTTCACAGGTTCAAGAAAATTCGTGACTTTGTGGATTTAAGGAGGAATACACCCAGTGGTTGATTTCGGTGTTGAGAGACACACCCTAGTCACCAGGGAGATCACACAGAACTTCCATCGGTCTTTAGCAGCAGTTACACAGTTTGCAACAGCAGGGGCGCACTTGTTCAGAGTGCGCCAATATCTTTTAAGGTTCGACTTGTCCCAACCAGGGAGGATCCAGTGATTTCCCTCCGACACAGTTGAGACGAGGGCAAGGCGCATCTATTGCTTGGTTTCTCGTCAGATTTCGTCCCGAGAGATCATCAGATCAGATCCAGAGAAATCCTTCCGACCCATTTCAGAGGAGCCTAGGGCGCTCAGTTTGAGACCTTTATAGCGAGATTCTGTCGATGGAATTACTAGGGCACAGTTGCTAGCAACAATTGGGGTGCATTCCCCCAGGGGGATTCATCTGGGGTCCACACAGATCAGAGGGTTGATCTTCAATTGGTCAACCACTGAGAGTGTGCATGAGATCAGGGCGCACTGTTTGAGACAGTTTCCAGGCAGATTCGAAGAGTTTATCCACTAGGGAAAACTTTCCAGTCTTGTAGTAGTTGTCGTAGCATGCAACAGATCCTACAACTCATCCATTGATCCAACAACATTCTTCTATTACTGAGTATCATTGTTTTAGTTTGCTTATTGTATTCCGGCTAAGATCCTTTTGTCTCTGATCTAGCCGAGAGATTTATTTTACTTAGCCACATGTGGCATTGTACCCAGTCATTTTCATAATACATTGTTGCAGTTGGTCCGTGTCTTTATCTTTTGCGTACTTGCTTATATATTGTTAAACAATTGTAATCAAATGCAAAATCACCGCGCATGTTAAAACCAATCACTAAATGCATCCAAAAACCCAAAGTGTATTAGTTATAGCAACACATAATCACCAGTTGAGGCACATATTCCGATCTATGGAATTAGGGATATTACAGTGGTGTCAGAGTTAGTTTTCTTGCCATCCTAAGGGTAATCAGTGAGAAGAAATTTCAGATGGAAAATAAGTGGGATCAATATTTGGCAAATCAATGGGCACAAGATGAGGAGTTTACAAATTGTTTGAGGGAGTATATGGCACTTGGTGAGGCATTTTACACAACCATGACATTCAAAGAATTTTGCACCATCAAACATCCTGAGTGGTATGAGCCCCAATTAGCAGCGGATGAGGATTCTTTTAAAAGCACAGGGCATAAATTGAAGGAGCATGAAGAACATATTTCCCTTTTGGATGAGCATGCACCTATTTATGATAGGGATGTGTGCAATGAGGATGATAGGACAAAAGTCTTTTATACATCATTAGAGCTGGCCTATGAGGGTAATGACATTAGCATATGTGATGGTCAGGATAATACCCCATGTGATATAGTTTCCCAATCAACGCCAACATCTTATCATTGTTATGATGCTTATGACTATTTGGGTGTGAGTACACCTAAGTATGATGAGGATGTGCGTGAGGAGGAGTTGGCAGTGGATGAGATACCTTGTGAGGTTGACCTCATTTCTCGGGAGGTGTTTTTGAGTGATGTTGGGCAAAGTGGTACAACAAATGTTGGGGTGTACTCTGATGAGGATTCCAAAGTTGACCTTGATAGCAGGAGCGACGAGGTAGCACTTCAACATGATGTGGATGTTTGTTTGTGTGAGTCACACCATTTGACAAGGTCACTGAAGCTTCGCAAGGACATGATTGTGGTAGCCATGAGACACCTCGATGACACACATACATTGGTGGATGACTTTTGTTGGAGGGCCACTATGGCACAGGATAGCTTGGGAGGAGATATTTCTCTTGCGGATTTCATTTCACTCAAGGAGGCCATGGTAGTAACTAGATCTAACTACCTACACCTTCTCGCAAATAGGGATTATCTTCTCGCGGTGGGGGGTGTGTACTAGGGTACAATGGAAGGGAAAGAGCATGAGGTAGACATAATTACCCGTGAGCTGGTGAACACACAGGACTCCTTGGAGAGCACATAGATGGTCCTTCAAAAATCTGAGTTACAGGTTGAGCAGCTTCGAAAGGAGTTGAGCCAAGCATCTCTTTCATCCATTTCAGTAGACAATCAGTCATATACATCAACCTCTCAAGAGGTTGTCAATGACATTGTCGAATTGATGGAGGAGCCTCATGTGATGGGTGAGCATGAGGGGCATTCAGACTTATAGGTGATTGTAGGGAGACATGACACAAAGATTTTTGAGGATGCACATGTGTTGCAGGAGCCACCACCTTTGGTGAGCTCCTTGATCGCTCATGATGAGACAGTTGAGCATACACTCATGGATTGTGGAGACAGGTACATTTCGAGTGAGGACACATCCATTTGGGATCCAGAGTTAGTTGATATCCATGATGAGGACACGTCTATACAGGATCCAGGGTCAGTTGATATTCATGGATTGATGGACACGGTGGTACATCCAGGATACAGGATGGTACCGAAGGACATAAGAGTATGCAGTGGTATACATGGGCATACAGTGACGAGCAGTAGTCTGCCATGGCATGCAAAGGTGTACAATGGCGCACATGGGGATGCATTAGAGTGTAGGGTAAAGCCATATTTGATGGAGCATGGAGTTTCCAGTGGAGAGCGTTCTGCTCTGTTGTCGCAGTGCATGGATTTTGGAGATCATATCATCAGTAGCCGTAGCACCTGTGATGATGGAGAGAGTAGGGTTGACCATCAGTGTGAGGAGACACCTTTGGATGCGTATGATCGCATGTGAGTAGCGTGGAGTTTCGAGTGACTTCTCAGATAGTCCACCAGAGTGCATGGATGAGTTCTTGGTCATACCCTTTGATTGACCAATGCATGTGACACTTTCTAGTCAGGCATACAGTCGTGGAGGTTTCTTCTATTGTTCCTTGATGCTCTCATCAGGTACTGCAGGACATAGGAGGATTATGTGAGGCAGTTGGATGAGCCTTGAGCCAATATAGATATGACAAAGATTCTCCATTTGGGGCATGTGGACAGTGCACAGGTTGACAAAGGTAGATTGAGGGACGACATGATCTACTATAGAGATGGCCCATATTTAGTCTCTGAGTCCACATTTAGGCAGATGGTCATGACGGTGATGTATGATACATCTTGGGCAGGGAATTCCGAGAATTTGTATGAGTTTGAGGCACCATAGGAGACAGGGCTATTTTTCAGTGGGGTGTCTAAACTCTAGGCTTTGCCTGCATACATTGTCAGGAGTGAGGATGGCAGATTTCTCTGTGCGGGTCGGCAGCAGTAGGACAAATTAGTAGGCACGGGGTTGATTCCTAGTATTTGGTTTTCATCAGTTGGTGGCATACAAGGTTCAGTATATTGGCTCAGTTGGATTCCGACAGTTATCCGTATAGCACAACAACAGTCAGTGGGAATTGGAAGTGGTGGACTTCCAAATTGGCTATGGGATCTGGGGATTCATTTGGTCGGTAGTTTGCTTCACTTCTTGATGGACCGGGTTGTGCCAGCGAGCGGTCTACTTCATTCTTGGATTGCCATGAGGGCTTGTTGGGATTCGTTTTATATGGTGAGACAAGTTCTCTCTTTTGGTATCCAGGATCTAGTATGGTGGTGGATTTGTAGACTTTGGTTCCGCAGGGACACCTTTACAGATTCTGCATCTTGATAGCAGGCCTAGTCTTTACAGGTATTTTAGCATGGGGTTCCAGGAGTGGGGAATCCAGTTTGTGTACATTGGGCAACAGTCATCGCCAGAGTGGTGCAGTGTCATCATGATGATCCCTTTCGGAGATTAGCGTGGAACCCTGGGATTACAAGGTTGGGCATTTCATTGACTGATAGAGGTGAGTGGATCCTTGCAAGGGGAATTTCTTCAAATTTTCCATTGAGCTTCAGTTTTGAGGAGAGCGTTTCACTTTTTAGTGATTCGCTAAGGTCTTGTAGTTCCTCACTTTGGTGGCAGAATGTTCAACCAAAGGAGGTCATGTTTGGCTTGGAGTGGTCATGGAGGTCAGGATCATTTTCTATGGAGGTCCAATGTTCCTTTCAGGAGTTCTATCATGAGATGTGTGATAGTTGCCTCCTAGTAGAGCGATTCATTGAGGGGTTGACCGAGTTTTTGCAGTATCGTGTTGCTCTACCCATCAACAACATTTAGGAGGAGAATTTTTATGTCAGTACCTCACCGAATAGTGAGTTGAGAAGAGGATGCTTCACATCTTCTAGGTTGGTTAGGGACCCAAGTATCATGTTCAGTTTCAGTTGGGTTCAGTTGGCAGAGTGTCAGGGTTTGATAGGATTGCTTGAGGACAAGCAATCTTTGGGAAGGGATGATTGTCATGTCCCCATTTTTGGATTCCCTTATTATGCGGTTAGAGTCACTTCAAGAGGCTTGAATCAGCGAAGTTAGAGGGGTGAGACTATGTCATCAGTGAGCTTGGAGGGTTTGGATGCGTTTTATGGGGCCCAGCTTAGTTTATTTACCATTATTCATCATCAAGATCATTTTCGCATAACTTGTTCTTGGTTTCGTTGCATTCCGGCGATCTTTGTAGAAAAGGGGTTATTAATGGGCATATTTTAATAAATTACACTAAAGGTACTATTTGGAGCTTGTTTCTTGGAGAAATACCTTAGTGTAATAGCTCGTTGGAACCGAGGCAAAAATATCTATAAGATGGGGTGATGAAAAGTGACTTTCAGTGGCCGAAGAAATCATAAAGGTGAATTAATCACTTTTTGGAGTGAAAAGGTTCATTAAATTAATAAAGTGATTTTATGAGAAAATATTGAAGATGAATTAAAAGTCACTTAAAGGGAAAAAGGTGAAAACATGTGTAAAAGAGAGATGGGGGCTCATATTCTCTCATTATGCATAGTTTATGATTTGAGAGTGAGTTTTGAGGCAACTTCACAGGTTCAGGAGAATCCGTGACTTTGTGGATTCCAGGAGGAATACACCCAGTGGTTGATTTCAGTGTTGAGAGACACACCCTAGTCACCGGGGAGATCACACAGATCTTCCATCGGTCTTTAGCAGTAGTTACACAGTTTGCAGCAACAGGAGCGCACTTGTTCATAGTGTGAGCACATCTTCTGAGGGCTTAGAGGTTTGATTTGTCCCAACCAGGGAGGATCCAGTGATTTCTCTCCGACCTAATTGAGAGGAGGGCATGGCGCATCTATTGCTTGGTTTCTCGTTAGATTCCGACGGAGAAATCATCTTGGGCGCATTATTCATGCAGTGAGGGTGCGACAGTTGGGGAGGATACATTTGGGGTTCCCGAGAGATCATCAGATCAGATCTATGGAAATCCTTCCGACCCATTTCATAGGAGCCTAGGGCACTCAGTTTGAGACCCTTATAGCGAGATTCTACCAACGAAGTCTCTAGGGTGCAATTGTCGGCAACAGTTGGGGCGCCTTCCCCCAGGGGAATCCATCTGGGGTCCGTACAGATCGTCAGAGGGTTGATCTTCAGTTAGTCAGCCACCGAAAGTGTGCATGAGCTCAGGGCGCACTGTTTGAGACAGTTTCCAAGCAGATTCGAGGAGTTTAGCCACCATGGAGAACTTTCCAGTCTTGCAGCAGTTGTCGTATGAGTTGTCGTAGCATGCAACAGATCCTACAACTCATCCATTGATCCAACAACATTCTTCTATTACAGGGTATCATTTTAGTTTGCTTATTTTATTCCGGCTAAGATCCTTTTGTCTCCGATCTAGCTGAGAGATTTATTTTACTTAGCCGCATGCAGCATTGTACCCAGTCATTTTCATAATACATTGTTGCAGTTGTTCTGTGTCTTTATCTTTTGCATACTTGCTTATACTGTTAAACAACTGTAATCACATGCAAAATCACCACGCATGTTAAAACCAATCACTAAATGCATCCAGAATCCCAAAGTGTATCAGTTTCGGCAGCACATAATCACCAGTTGAGGCACATATTCCGATCTGCGGAATTAGGGACAATACAGATTGCTTTGGTATTTTCTTGAAATATGTTTTAATATATCAGTTTCCAAAAATTTCTAATAGCATATTTATCCTAATTCTCCTACAAATTCGTCGGCTACTCTCTTCTAAATTTACACTCCAATGATGTCCAACTGTTGCAAAGTTGGTCCCAAGAAATTGCAGTGACAAAACTATTGCAGTCTTCCCTATTGTATACCCCTGATGCATTTCAAGTATTTTAATTCAATTGAGGGGAATTTCTTTGTGATCTTGTTGCAATCAAAGGTAAACAATTTCAGAAATTACTTAATGATCCTATGGAGCAGCCTTTTTGTTTTCCTCAGCTTAGGATGCTAGAGGGATTCATAACAAATTTAGTTTAAAAGTACCAAATTTGATATACAAAAGTATAATTATAATATCTATATAATATGTGATATATAAATTTATAAAACATGTTATATTAATAGACACCTCTTCCAGTGGACATCCTTCACGTGACATATCCCCTTGAATTTCTATTTATACAATTCACCTTTTTATTGGATCACACCATCTCACTCATATTAGTAATTATTCTTCTATCCTTATGGATTTCATGGATTTCTCCTATTTATTATGGATTCTCAGTTAATGAACAATTTGGTTCATACAAACACAAGGGCTTGAACCAAATATAAAACCCTTGTCATATTATTGTAATTCAACATTGCTCGAGACAAGGCCACTGAAGGGTGTGAAACTAGGTTTCCCCATTGCTTAAAGATTTGTGCCTATAGTATAGAGGGAGGTCTCAAACTCAATATCCAAATAGTGCTAAAAATTAGGAAGTGAAAGTATGACATTGAGAAGAAGGCATCATTTAGGTTCTGAAATGTTTTCTCTGTGCTTGGATTCCATCTGAGAATTTTTAGATTTGTGCAATGTGAGTTGATTTAGAAGGTAAGCTATATGGGAGAGTGGCGAATGAATTCCCTGTAGAAATTCATGCATCCTAGAAAACACTAGAGATCGGAAGTATTCTTAGGGATAGGCAAATCATCGAGAACTTGGAGCTTATATAGATCTGCATGAACACTTAAACCATGAGTGTTTTCTTCATTTTTACTTATAACCTGTGTTGTCTAAGAAGGTCCACAACTGCGCAGACATGCCCCAAGTGTTTGTATCACCTTCTGCAATAGATAAAGATATATCATATCATCCAACTAAATAACAATAGATTTTCCTAGGTAAGGACAGAAAATGCAGTTGATGATTCACATAAAAGTGGCAGGGACATTGGTGATGAGGCCAAAAGGCATGACCAACCAATCCTAGAGACCAAATGTTTTCTTGAATGTCATCTTCCATACTTTGTTTGGCTCCATGTGGGCATGGTGATCATTGGAAGCCAAGTCAATCTTGGTGAAATACTTGCCCCCCTTGAGTTGATCAAAGAAATCTTCAATCCTCAAAAGCGGGTAATAATTCTTAACCTTTATCTTGTTGATAGTCCGGTGATCTATGCGAAGACTCCATTCTAGTTGGTCCTTCATGAAAACAATTAGCAATGGAAATCCACAAGGTAAAGTACATGGTATGATCTTGCTATAATCCAATAGCTTTGGGTGCTTGATATGTTACCTTGATCACATGTCACACAATAAAATGGATCACCTTACACTCAAATGTAATTTATATTTTCAAACACCACATCGTGCAAGAGGATAGGATTTATCAATAATGCTATATCTACACGGGATACTAAGACATAGGAGCAATTCGTTCTCGGGTGCCCCATTTATTAAGAGATTCGAGAGAGATATCATCATTTTTCTACCGTCTATCATCCCCAGGTGTCCCTTGCTACCTTATTACGTTTTCAAGATCAAAGGTATCTAGCTCTATATAGCTAGCAAGTGATCACTCATAAACAACAAACTCTTTGAATCATATCTAGGCACAATCCCATTAGATTGATCATTTCTCTTCTCCAACATATCTCAAAGATTGGAGGCATTGAACACCATGCAAATACCCCAAGTAAAGATGCAAAGGTCAATAGGTCGAAGAGAAAGTGTGCACCCTCCCGCTCCCTTGCAATACATCCCACTTTCCTACAATGATAGAGACATTCCCAGATTAGTGTGCTCCAACACAAAGACACCCCCCACTCTTGATTGAGCAAACAAATGCCCATTACCGGATTTTTCTCTTCGACCTCGGATGTTAGGAGAACTCCAACTGATTCCTCCCAAGTTCCTCTAAAGAATACCAAATCGAGCACTATCAATCCAAGGCATTCCCCAAAGGTAATTATCAAGCTTTCCATTGACTCACTCACAATTATGGATGACGATAGGGATGTTCTTTCTTCCATTTGTACATCTACTTTGTTAGATTTTACCCTCTTGATTTAACCCCTCACTCACTACTTTTATTTTCATTTCATTAGTATTTCCTTTTATGGGCACTTACGAGTTGTCTTGAGTCGATTTGAGTCCGAGTCGAAGTCCAAAATGATAGGTGACCGAGTCGAAGTTCGAGCCCGAGTTTAAAAACATTGGTTGAGATGACATTGAGCAATCTTCCTAAGTGCCCCTACAGTTGCAGTGTGCACTATGTTCAAGGACTTTCTAACATCTGAACTTAAGTTTGGGAGGTAACAAACGGCAAGAACATCACACCTCACATTTTTAGCAAGATGATGAATCTCGATCCACAACTATCTTCTTCATATGCTTCTTGCAGATGAGAATTATTGTGCAGTTGAAAAGAAATGACACTATGGTTATTTCTTCTCTATATTCCAATAAACATGCAAAGATAAAGCATTCATTACAGGAAGGCAATACAGATACATGCAAACCATGAATTGCTATCATATTGAGATAATCACAATAAAGAAAAGACAGTTCTATGTGTGTGCAAAAATGGTTACAGGCCCAACTAATTTAGAATCTAATTATGTGTTGATATCAGAATCACACTCAGATCATGGAGTACTTTCAAACTAAATATTACCTTCTAAAACAAGGGTCCTGGTTAACATAAAAAGGCAAGACAGATTACTTGCCTATTTAGTAGCTACATATGCCAACACTTTGGAAACCGCCACCAATTTCTGGTCTAAAAGACTAATAAAACTACAAAAAATTGCACCAAGTCCCAGCAACCCAATTAATTTATTGCAAGCACATGAAAGATCAAAATGTGTACCATGGGCCTTGCAGGGTAGTTGAAGGATATATTCACGAATTCAATACGTCCCTCCAATTGTGGCAACTTCAACCCTGCATAGAGAAAAGTCAATTGTACTTAAAAATGAACAAGGATAGCAATTTTTTTCTGAAGATATTCCCTCTCCATCATAAATCTAAAGACAATGTAGGAGGAAACATGCTCCTAGAAAATGATAAATCTAATCCAGATGCAATACTTTATCATATCTGCAAGAAGACTAAATCTTACAGGTAAAGGTATAAACTAATCTTTTTATGTCAATTCCACAAATAAATTCAGCAATTTTTCATCTGTAGAGGCTAATGTTCAATTGCACAACCCTAACCAATGGTTAGAAGATAAGAAAATCTCAGAGTGTTTTGGAACGTTAATCTACTGCTTTTGCTAGAAATAGAAATATTGGATTCTAAGAGTTTATGAAGATTTAACAAGATAAAAATGAAAAATAAACTCTAAGATGCAACTGGCAATGGAGCCTTAGTTCACTGGTGAGGTCTGCCCTGACCAAATGGCATCTTTAAAACAAAGGACGAGGCCAGTGCAAGTCCAGAGAAAATTTGGTAGAATAGATACCCCTCAGACCTGGCACCGAAGCTGAAGAAAGTCCATGTTATGCTCTGCAGCCCCCAACCTCAGAGCATGTTTCTCAAAGCAACTTCAAAAAAACATCTAACAGGCAACTGTTTATACTCGTACATATTGGCAGATCCAAGTTCTATTCGCATCTGTTTGAACCCTTCTGTCACAATGTACTTGTATTCCTGCCTAACCCTCCCTTAGATCTCATTCTACAGAAATAGAAACTCGCATTAAGATGATAGCAAGCTAGGCTAATAATTATGAACAGTGAGCAGAAACCAGAAACGCCCATACAAAGTGTTGTACTTCTAGCATAGAATTACACGACTTTTGAGTATAATTTGACAGATCTGGATGTGATAACAGTGTCCTTGCATTCTGCTGATTCTTCATACAGAAATACATAGGGTTTAAGCATGCACATGTTAGCAAATCAGACATCATAGTATCATTTATATTATATGTCAGTGTAATAATTGATGTTAGTATTGTTACCCCCTTCAGTCTAGGGGTAACTGAGGAGATCATGTCTCAAGGCCCACAGGTAGCAAACATGGAGTGCGAAGAGCCAGATTGACTAGCATAGCCCCGCAGGGCCCCCCCTATTCATTGATGCACAACCATACATCACCAGCAGCAAAGCAGTGTCCATCACACTGGCCTCACCCCAGAGGATAGCAGCTCTTGCTTCATGAGGTAATAAGTCTGGTATCATGGTAAGTGTCACTCTAATAATTGAAGAATTTGAATATGTTGCAAAGAATTCTTTCTTGATTACAGAACGTTTGCTTGGAAATTATACTCTTTGCCTCATTTAACCTTGGTGGGTGTCATTTTGTCCTATTAAGTTGGTCACCCTCAAGAATAGGATGCTACTCGGGTGTTCCTTGAAAAGTCATCGTACCACTCCCGATCATACTTATCACTTTCCATACTTCTTCCATTTCGTCTCCTCATCTTTTGGGATTTTCGGGTGCACTGACCCAAGAAGGGATTGTACCTCATTTCATGGGAAGAAGGGGTTGAAGGCCCAAAGGGAAATGAAGCTAGCAAAAGATAAAAGCCAATCATGAACCTTCCAAATGCTCGCCCAGAGATCCTGAGAGCAATGAAATGCTTCTTGCAAGAAAAATAAGGGACCCGTAAAATGAATAACTAATCAATTGATCATGCCAACCAGGGTAGAGCGTATGTGGGCTATGCATTTCCTTTTTAGTGCCCTTTATTGTCTTCAACCTGGGAAAGAATGATCAAGTGTGACCAAGGTAGAGCATGTGTGGGCTTTGTTTTTATTGCTTAGTTTAGTGCCCCTCCACATGTCTTCAACTTGGAAACACTTTAATAAACTAATGGAAAATGAGCTTGGAAAAATGTTGCATCGCGGACGAAGGGCAGCACACCCTCTACAAAGGCACCCATAAATGAGACAATACGAACCCTTGTATGTCATGAACCTCATGCCCAAAAGTCTTACCCCACTCCACGTCATATTCACACATGGCTTAGATAGGTTTTCCTTGGGACAGGTATTCATGAGGAGATGACTTGTTCGGACCTTCATGGGGGCTTTGGAGCCCAAGGATGGATGCAGAGACCCCACGTCTGGGCAAGCTTGTGATCATCACTTGCACAGTGAAGAAGGAGGTCGTTGCCTTTGGAGGAACTCTGGGTAGGAGACTGCCTCTCATCCCTCTCCACTTGGACGCTAACCTCTGGAGGCTTGGACATCATCCTTATAGCCCATGACATCACTAGGGCTTGATGGAGATGGTTTTTTATGAGGGAGGCTTGTGATGTGACATTTGCCACATGATGAGATGATGGATGGCCTTTGGAGGCCTAGTGCCATACTACTCCAGCCCAACGCTTCACTTAGAGAGCCTAACGTCACCCTAGAAGGGATGACGTCACCCTTTTTTAGGGTAATTTATGTAAGAGCTAAATTTTGTAATTAAAAGGGCAAATTGTTAAGGTCGGCCCTGTTCTATTTTTACATTGACATGTTAGGGAAAAAGGTGATATAAATACACCTTTGCCATTTCATTATTCATCATAACACTTCCTCACAAGAGGATTCAAGTCTGAAATTTTCACCCTAGTGGCTCATTGGCTGAAATTTATGTTGAATTTTAATGCTTAGCTCATGCACATGTAGTTTAATTCAATTTAGCATGTACTTGAACCATAAACAATGCAGCAATACCACATACAATAGCTACAGTAACAAAGATCACAAGAAGAATAACTATGCACAAGAACACATGAGTTTATCCTGGGAAAACCCTTCTCAATCAAGGGAAAAACCCACCAATCCTTTGCTATAGAGTCAAGAGAAGATCCCCCACACCATAAACCCTAGAGCACACAAGAGGGTGCTCTATGACCTTGAAACTTGCGTCTAAGAGAAGTGTGCACTTCAGCCGTACAACTAGCTTGTGAGAAAGTTACAATGAAGTGTGAGTGAGTAATCCACAATGGGGATCTACTCTCTTATTTATACAAGACCTAACATAGCAATAGGTGTGTCTATTGGCACAATAGGGCCGACTTCTATAACTCAATGATATAATTAATCTTTACACAAATATTAATTATCTTTACATGGTGGGGTCGACYTGTACYCTTTACACAATTAGGGTTACACAATAAGTCTTACTCTTAGACAATATAGCAAGGATCTCTCACATCCTCTAGTGCTCAGCCACTAGGGACACGTCCACTTGTGCTCAGACACAGGGACGTCACTCTCAACAGATCAACTCAACTAAGTCCATAGGAGTACCATCTGGAGAGCCATCTCAAGTCGACTCAACTAAGTCCATAGGAGTCTGACAGGAGACCATCTCAAGTCGTCTCAACTCAGTCTAGAGGAACACGTCATCTCAACTCAGTCCAGAGGAGTATGACACACCCTGGGCTCTCTCACAGATCGTCTCAACTCAATCCAGAGGAGAACGACCTGGAGAATGTCTCATGAAGCTGCAATCAACAACAATTTACTAGTGCGCACCTCTTGGAGTACTTGCTTTGGATGCTTCTTGATGATTTTTTGTGGAAATTTCTGCAACTAGGTGTTTTATACTTGATTATTCTCGGTTAAGTAAGTAAAATCTGCAATTTCTTTTCATGTTTGAATGGTTATGGTAAATTTTGCTTGTTCATGTTGAAGATTATGATATTGCTTGCTTTAAACCCTAGGAGAGGGACATAAGGTGTTTCTTCCTCTCTCCAGATCTTTCCACTTATTAAATTGTCAAGAGAATCTTGTCTAGATTAGGTTCCTAAAGCCCTAAAGTGTTAGCACTTTAGGAGTCCTATTCTAGTAGCTTGTTGCAAATATATATTTCAGGTGTCCAAGGAGAAGAGGAATTCGCTAGAGCCCAAAAGAGCTTGCACTCTAGCCAAAATTCTATCTCTGGGATTCAAAGCTTGGGGCCTTGAAGTGCCAACACCTCAAGACTTTATCTCTCCATCCTTCTGACAATATTATCATTTATTTCTCCAAGTACTTGTTGCTGTTGTAAATGAGTCCATAGCCCAAAAGGCACTTGTCTACTTGCTCTATCTTGTGAAGGAATTGGTCAAACTAGTCTTACATTTTATTCTCCTAAGCTTCTACTAACTTTTACTAACCCTAGCTTAGCTAAATTTACTAAATGTGTTGCTGTTGTTACAAAACATTGCTATAGCCATCTAAAACCTTGTAATTTGCTGCATACACTAATCTAACATGAGCTTAACATGCTCAGAAATTGCTCTTAGAAAGTGCTAATTGATCTATGGAATGAATGCTAAGTTTTCACTGTACTTTCATGCTATTCTAGTTGTATTTCTTGTGGCTGTTACAAAAGATTAATTGTTGTTGTAAACTGATAACTTGTTGCATTTTTACTTCCGCCACCATATATTTGCATTGTCTATTGTCTGTTGAGGTTCTACTATCATATTGGTACTTGGAATTGCTATATATATGCTATATTGTTCTTGTTCCGGGCAAGTACACAAACTCTCTTTCTTTGCCTCAATTCCTCAGACATAGACCTTTGACTTGGGTAACCAGTGAGAGGGGGGTATATCTTGATCGTATCTTTAGCTTTCCCAGCCCTTTAGGTTACTAGGGACGCCTCCCCTCAGTTGGACCTCATACATCCCTAAAAGTGGGGATTTCCCACCAAGGTGACAGTGGTGGGTTATCATGTTGTTACGCCAATTTGAGTTACTTATCTTGGGCTTTGGCATAAATACAAATTGTGCGATAACAAGTACCATGTGACTTAGTTCAGACTCCAGAGTCCAAAGTCATAGATTATCAGGCAGTCGGACTGCAGTAATGGATCCAATGGTTTATAAGAAATGTATTGTAAAATAGTGCTCTTTGAGTGAGAATCAGGAATTGTCCTTCCTGCCAGTAACAAAGTTTATTTGGAGCCCAGTGTACCCTTGGTGTGGCTTTAGGTGTGATTCCCCTATGGTCAATCTAATAGACTAATTTCCTTCATTGTGACTTAATTGTCCATCAAGTCAATTTATATATCACACTTAAGCCCACACTTAATTAGGGTATGAGTATTGTTACCCACAATTTTGTTGAGCAAATCATAGGGGCTTCCCTAAAGTTATTTTCATACTGAAGATAGACCCAGAGTGATTAACATAAGCAAGAAGTTCCAGGCTGGACTTTTCAAGGTAGAAGCTATTCGAGTTACACATTCCATTCCAGATTGTTGTCAGTTGGTGCTTCGCTGTAAAGATGGGAAAAATTTCCATACATGAGACTAGAAGATTGATGAGGTGCCTGTGGATGGAAAGACCTTTGATCAATCAGCAATAGAAGAATTTGAAAAGGAAGGCATCACATAGATGATGAGAGACTCTACCAACACTCTTTCACCTGAAAGAACTGCCAGTGAAATGATGTAGCAGAGGCTTTGTTGCAAAATATTGCTGCTGCAAGAGGAGTTATTATTACACAATCTGTATCAAATGTTCATCGTCTTGGCAGTGTGAAAGCAGCAGCTGAGTTGACTGGTAGGAAGCTTGTTTTAGTTTGGATGACATGAAGGGTTTATTTGGACGCTATTTTGAAAGCTGGACAAGCACCTTTTGATCCATTCACTTCGGTCAAAGCTGAGGATATGGATGTGTATGCTCCTAGGGATTTGTTAATTGTCCCAAGAGGATCACAGGCAGAACCTCATGCAGCTCTCAACCTTACGTCATTTGGAAGCAGTCATTCCCTCAAGCTAAACAAAGATGACTTGATCTTATACTCAGCAAAGGTGATACCTGGAAATGACATCATATGATGAAATGGATGAGGTCAGCAGTCTGGACAAAGGGTCACATTGATAAAAAAGCAAGGCGTGCTTGATATAGCATAATCGAAAGGGACAGCTGCCATATTAATTGGCATTTCCACCACCTAATCACAGTAGAAACTGCAGGTTTAAGATCCCCAGTGTATCAATATCTTTTCCAGCCAGGGTTTGAAGCTTATCATGGTTATGTTTCAGCGTTTAAAAAAAAGGGAAAAAGGGGTGACAGAGATCTGCCCCGAACATATACTAAGACAGTGACAAATTCTGGTAAACATCTGCTAAACAAATAATGGAAAGTGTTGATGTTTGTAGCATTGGATAGGTACTTCCACATTGGTTTTGTGTCTAACATGTGGAAGTCGCCCTTACTACCACTCAACACTTAGGAAATTCACTTTAATAAAGTGATTATTAAAGCGAATGCCTTTTTATAATTAACGTGAGTTTAATTTAATTAAATACCTAAGTATTTGGCATTAGTGATGTTAGAATTTAAAAGCAAAACAGTAGACTAGCTAGAAACAGAAATATTTTTATAAATTTTCAATCATCTGCTACTGCAATTCTGGATCAGCAAAACATTAAAATCTCTGATGCATAATCTAATAGCATAAATCAGTAAGTAACATAACATAGACCTGAGTATTACCTTAGCTGAAACAAAGAACAAAAGTACCTGATATGCTGCTGTTACCTTCCTCAATGTATGCTCAGAAAAAGCTTAGTAGATCATGGATCAAACCCTCAGGGTAGATCTCATCATGATCGTAGGGACAATGCCAAGAAGAACTCTTAGGATAGGAAACCAAAAATCAACTCAGCAGGCTGAAAATCTAAAGTCCAAGCCACTGTCAAGCAATTGGGCTGAAAACAAAATAATACCGTCCAACCTAGGGCTGGAGAAAGGACCCACAAACAGCCTTAACACTTTCGGCCCAAGAACACAGAAATCTGCTTCAACAAGGGCAAAATACCAGCAGTCCAAAACAACCCTGACAATTCAATTCACAAGGTAAGAATACTAGGGCTGCTACCAGACAAGGTAAGGCAGCACACAAGGGTGGCACCAGCAAAATATCAAGGTGGCATCATTTAGACAGCAAGGCAGCACAATCAAACTAGCAAGAAGGTACCATAACACCAACAGCAACAAGAACTCTTTACAGCTGGCAGGGATAGCCTCCTACAGGTCAGCAGCAGTCTAAAACAGTGATGGCTGATAGGGATAAACCCATGGCAGCTGGAGCAGACCAAGAACACACAAGGGAGGAGCTGAGAGGACCAAAATAAACCTGTCTAGAAGAGCCACAGCAACCTTGTAACCCTGTCCAGAAGAGCCGCAGCAAATCTCAGTCTTCAACTCGGCTAGGAGAAAGTAAGTGAGACGAACAAAGTTCGCTCACACAAGAATAATCCAAAATACTTATTTATGTTCATAACAGTAAGTATGTCAAGAGAGGGATAGGCCACTCCAAGGCTGNCGAACCCGCTCCCGAATCGCGCTCCCAAGGGGAGCGTTCAGGGAGCGCGCTCCCAAGTGCGCTCCCTGAACGCTCCCCTTTGGGAGCGTTTTTAGGGAGCGCGCTCCCTCATCAAAAACTGTGCTCCCTGGTTTTTGAGGGAGCGTCCATGGAGCGTTCATTCTAAAACCCTCTAAAAACCTAAAAACAAGTTGGAGTTGTAAGGTGTTTTGGTGTGCAGCTGAGGGTAGTAATTAATGGTAAAAGTGGCATTCTCCTTTATCTTTCATTTTCATCCTTTTACTTAAATTTTTAACATTACCATTAATTGTTTCAGGATGTTTGAGAGTGG
>ML822799.1:116912-127325 GCA_009831015.1 Picea engelmannii
GGCCGGTAGTGATGGAGGTTGGTACTGCTGACAGGACAAAGCTTGGCTGAGAAGAAGAAAAGATGGGCCCTCAAGGGCCATGCTCAAGTCGATCCGCTCTCGTACTCCATGTCTGGGATCATGTGGGCCTCGAGACATGATCTCCTAGTTATCCTTAGACATCGGGGATAACAGGCACTTAGACATGATGAGATTAGGAGGTTGGAAGACCTACCTATGGGTGTAGACATGGCTTCCAGGAAGTCATGTATGGAGGATGATGAGCTTCCTATGAAGAGTGAGCCAAATTTTTCATCTTCTCAATCACCTATGCTAGCCACGATACATGAGGATATCAGTGGCATTCCTGATATGGTAGAGGAGCCTTGTGTGGGGATTGTACACAAGGGACATATGGATCTGCAGACCTAGGAGGAGAGGTATGGCTTGGAGATAGTTGACCTTACACATACCTATCAATATGAGGACAGTGAGTCACCACTCTTGGAGATTCCATTGATGGACCAGGTTGTGGAGACCGATAGCTTGTTGGGACACTTACTTCCAGGATCGATCTACAGTGATGAGGATGCACTCCTTATTGGACGAGATGACCATAGCCTGTGTCTGGACACATCTCTATGGGATCCAGGGGCAGATGATATTAGTAGGGTGAGCGCATGGGAGGATACAACTGCCCATTCAGGATACAGTGTGATTCATATGGGGTTAACAGTTGGTGATGGTGTGCAGTGGCATACAAGAGGACTCAATAGCATAGTGGACAGTGGGCAGTTCAGTGCCTTATCTTTTGAGGAGTGTTTTGTTGGGGATTCCATTGTTGACACTGGCAGTAAGATGAGGTAGAACCTCAGCGGGACTGTGATCAGGAGTCACGACACTGAACGAGATAATTGAGAGTCAGTGAGGACGTGATCATGGCAGCCACTCAATGCATTGATGATACACACGCATTGGTGGCAGGTTATTGTTGGAAGGCCTCGATGGCACATGATAGTTTAGATAGGGGACTGGCCATTAATGACTTCCATACACTCATGGAGAGAGTGATTGTGACGAGGGTCGACTACCAGCAGTTATTGATGGATAGAGATTACCTATTGGAGATTGGAGAGATGTATCACAGGGCAACGAGGGAGCAGGAGCTTGAGGTGGACTGATTCACTCATGAGTTGGTGAGCACACGAGGATTCTTGGAAGGCACACAGACAACCCTTCAAGAATCAGAGTCCAGATTAGATGAGCTCCTTGAGGAGACTGGTCAGAAATACACTATATCTCTCTCGACAGAGAGTCAAATATGTTCCTCAGTTACATTGCTGGAGGATATCCGGGTGTCACAGGGGCCACCATTCATAGGTAGTTCTGAGACAATCGGTCATACACACACACATGAGGATTCCAGAGCCAGCGGAAGTTACGAGGACACTTTCATTTGTGTTCCAGGATTGGTTGATATCCACACAGAGGTTGATCCGGAAATACACCTTGGGCATATGATGATGAGAGAGATGTACAGTGGGATTCATGGGGACGCATTGGATGGCAGGGCGGAGACTCACTTAGTGGAGCATGGAGATTCCCCTCCCTTGCAGCAGCACATAGTTCTGGGAGATCACCTTCACGGTAGCAACAACTATCTGAGTGATGATGGAGGGAGAGTGATTGACCAACAGTTTGTGAAGTTATCTACTGTTGTACCCGATAGTTGGAGTTTAGGCGATTATTCACCATGGGTATTAGTGGATGAGCTTTTGGTCCAATCCTGGGGATTGACCAAAGCATATGATACTTTCCAATCCTACAATTGGTTGCAGATATTTATGATAGCCTTTCCCGACACTTTTATCATTGACAGCAGCACAGGGGGAGCTAGACAGTGGCAGGGGACATGGAGAGTTGGTAGGCTAAGACCACCTAACAGGAGTGTCTTGATTGCATACAGCAGGATAGGGGTGGATCATCAGGGGCATACAGTTGAGGTCCTAGGTGTGATGGAGAGTATCCTAGGCCATGGGATAGAGGATATCTCAGAGGTTGCTACATATTCTCATTGGGATGAGGGTGGAGGGATTTCGACAGTTACCAGTAGGGCACATCAACAGTTAGTGGGGATTGGAAGTGATGAACTTCCAAATTTGACATGGGATACGCGATTCCATTGGGTCAATAGTTTGTTTCATCTTATGAGGATCCAGTATGGATACTTTGAGCAAACAGTCATGATCAGAGTAGAGCAACATCAGCATGATGGTCCCTGTCAGAGACTATCATGGGACCCTGGGATTACAGGGTTGGGCATTTCATTGACTGATGGAGACGAGTGGACGTTTGCAGGGGGAAGTCACTTTGATTTTCCATTAAGTTTCAGTATTGGGGAGAGCACGTCACTGGCTGGTGATTCGTTGAGGTCTTGTAGTACCTCACTATGGCAGCAGCATGTTCAGTCGGTGGGGGTCGTGTTGAGTTTGGAATGGTCTGGTAGGATAGACCCATTTCGGGTTGAGGCCATGTGTCATTTGCAGGAAACTCATGGTGTTGATATGTTACAGAACTATACTCCACAGGGCATTGCAATTCACATTCTAAAATGGTATCCAGGGATTGGAGTGCTTAGTAGTTCAACGTTTGATGGAGTTGAGTTTCGAGTAGAGTGGTTTCTCGGGGAGTTGACTCAGATTCTTTGGCCATCGATCATTCTACTCATCAGGAGCATGTGGGTGTCATGCGTGGTGAGCACATGGAGAGACCACATCTTGAGGGGAGTCTACCTTGTGTCACACAGGTGGATATGGGACCCCGATATCATATGTAGTTGGATTCAGTTATTGCTTGAGGACAAGCAATATTCCGACAGGGAGGACTGTAATGTCCCCATTTTGGGACATTATAACATTACAACATTTCAAAGCATTATGCCTACCCGAGTAGCCAGATAGGGGTGACAGAGAGTTCAGGAGATATTGAGGGGTTTATTTGGGCCCGACTTGTATCATTCATCATCAGGATTCATTCCACACAGCTGGGCTTTAGTTCCGCTGCATTCCGACGATTTTCGT
Source organism: Picea engelmannii (assembly GCA_009831015.1). Classification (NCBI taxonomy): domain Eukaryota; kingdom Viridiplantae; phylum Streptophyta; class Pinopsida; order Pinales; family Pinaceae; genus Picea; species Picea engelmannii. The sequence continues at coordinate 119,972 of ML822799.1, forward strand.
AATTTTGAGTTATTATGGGTCATATCTTAATTAAATTCACTAAGAAGGTCATAATGGGCATATTACTTGGAGAAACCTCTTAGTGTGATAGCTCATCGGAATTGGGAAGAAGAGCATTACATGATAAGATGATGAGAAGTGAATTTCAGTGGCCGGAGAAGCCATCGAGATGGATAAATCACTTTTTAGAGGTAAAATGGTTAATTAATTAATTAATTAAGTGATTTAATCAAGGAATAATAAAATAAAGTAAAAGTCACTTGGAGGGAAAAGGTCAACAATGAATTAGGGTTTCGGGAAGCTATAAAGGAAGGGTAAAGCAACCTAATTCATTATGCATTGTTATGATTTGATCTTGAGAGTTCCCAGAGGAGGAAGAGAATCGACCTTGACTGTTTTGTGGATTTCTGGAGGAAACCAACACCATTGATCGGTTTCGATGTTGAGAGACACACCCTAGCCCATCGGAGATACCATCCAAGTATTTCACTGTGCTATTCAGGAGTATCAAGTTGCAGTGTGCGCAACTCAGCCAGTAAGGGCGCAAGTCAGATAGAGGGTTTGTGGAGCTGCACAAGGTCCGAGCTCAAATTGCAGTTTCCTTCCGACCCAGTTGAGATCCAGCTAGGGCGCTCAGATTGAGCCAGTTTCCATCAGATTCTGACGGTGGAATCTTGCAAGGCACATCGTCCAGCCATTTAGGGTGTAGCTCTTCCGGCAGGACATTTGAGGTTGCAGACGAAGCATCAGGGAAGATCTGGGGAAACCCTTCCGACCCAGTTCCGCATTTGGCGAGACGATCGTTTTGAGTCCTATAGCAGTAGATTTCGTTGGTGGAATCATTTGGGGTACATCCAGTGTCCTAGGAGGTGCGCAAACCCCCCAGGGGTCCAGATCTAGTGCCTCAAAGACCAGATCTGACATCCGACACTCATCCATTTCACTCTAGAGGTCAGGGCGCTTCTATTGGAGCAGTTTCTAGCTCATTCCGACGGTCTATCCTTCCAGACGATTTTTCCAGCTGGTAGCGGTTACCGTACTTCTCCGGAATCGCATATTTTTGTCGATATATCCGTGCATGCATCAGATCCGCCTTCATCTTCTGATCACGGGTATTTTTATGCTATTTGCTTGTATTCCAGTGACGATCCATGAGATCTAGTTGACGATTACACTCTATATTTCCAGTATGTTATTGTATTTCCATGCTTGAGTCGCATAATACATGTTATTGGGAAGTTGATGTTCTTTACTTCTGCATGCATCCTTTGTATACTGTTTAAACCATAAATACGCAACATGCACATGCAATAACCATAAATATCTCAAACACAACTGAAACGCATCCAGAAACCCCTAGTGTATCAAATCTGCGAGACAGAACATTAGATCAGTAGAAAATATCTTGATCAGCGGGATCAGTGATATTTCATAGTTGATTGGCTCATTGATGTACCTAATCCATACAAGGACAAATATTTGTTTTGCGGTAAGAGCCTTGAGTCAATTCATGTCCGATACGAGACACAGACATTGGGTAGTTGCCAAACATGTACTCAGGTATTTGAGAGTATCCATTGCATTTGGACTTTGGTATACTTCGAGTGGAGGCATACTACTTCATGGCTTTGTTGATTCAGATTGAGCTGGAAGCCCAGTGGACCGAAAAAGCACTTCAAGATTTTGTTTCATTTTGGGGTCAGCCATGATATCTTGGTCGAGCAGGAAACAAGGCTCTATAGTGCAGAGTACAACAAAAGTTGAGTATATAGCAGCCAATAATGCAAGTAGAGAAGCAATATGGCTAAGAAAATTGTGGTTCAGGTTGTTTCAAGAGAAATTAGAAACAACGGTTATCCATTGTGATAACCAAAGCTATTTGAAGCTCACACAGAACCCAGTCTTCCATGACAGGTCTAAACAAATTAAGATGAAATATCATTTCATCAGAGATATGGTCCAGAAAGGTGCCATCAAATTGCAGTACATTCATATTGAAGAGCAGATAGCAGACACCTTGACTAAGCCTATGTCCTTTGGAAAATTTGTGCACTTCCGAGACAAGCTTGGTGTTGCTGAAAATGTCTCCCTTGCTGAGAGGGAGTGTTAAAAGTTACAGCATCGTGAGATATTCTCCAAGACTTCCTTTCGCAAGGCAGAACTTGAGACTTGGAGAAAAGGGTCTTGTGATTCAAGACAAGAGTCAAATAGTCTTGAAATCTTTAATTGAGCCAAAGCGAAGACAAGACAAGTGCGTTGTAAGTTGGTCTTAATTGAGCCAACACTAATGTTGCCTAAATGGAAAAGTGATGTGAAGTTCTATTAGGTCACTCGAGATGGATAAAGCTACGAGACCTTGTCTAGGGTCTGGCCAACTCTAGATAAGCAACTGTAGCATGTGACCAAATTGTGTTGGAGAACTGAAGAATCACATCCCGAGAAAAATGATCTTTACTTATACTTGAGTTGCAAACATGTAATGAGCTAGTGCATTGGCATGTGTGACCATGATTATCATGAGGGAACTTGTGTTTGCTTAAGTATGAACATACTCCTAAGTGTAACATGACTTAACAAGTCATACGCAAATTGTGAATATCTAAAAGTGAAGATTTTGAAATATAAGCGACTAAGTGTGAATGGGTTTAACTTAAGTAATTATCAGTTAAGATAACTTGAGTGAATATCAAGTTAAGTAATTATATTATTAACTGGAGTAATTATTAAGTTAAATAATCAAGTTGAGATAACTTGAAGTGATTATTAACTTATGTAATTATTAAGTTAAATGAATAAAAAATAATCAAGTTGAGATAACTTGAAGTGATTATTAACTTAAGTTATTATTAAGTTAAATAAATAAATAATTATTAAGTTAAATAAATAAGTAATTGTCAAGTTGAGATAACTTAAGTGATTATTAACTTAAGTAATTAATTAGTTAAATAAATAAGTAATTATTAAGTTAAATAATAAGTAATTATCAAGTTGAGATAACTTAAGTGATTATTAACTTAAGTAATTAATTAGTTAAATAATAAAATAATTATTAAAGATAAGTAATTAATGACTTGAGTGACTCTCAAGTTAAGTAATCAATTAAGTTAACTAATTATTAAGTTAAATAATTGTTAACTTAAGCAAACAAATCGACTTTTGAAAGAAGTCAACCTCAACTCTAAAAGAAGTAAAAGAGAACTATCCTAACTATAGTGAATCTCTTGTAGAAGATCAAGTCATTGGTAATAAAAGAAACCTCAGCGTGTAGCAAATATTTGTTCTTTTTTTGTCACAGAGAGGAAGAGATCAAGGTTTTTGTAACAGGGCTTTAGCGTTCCAAAAGAGAAGGTGATCTTCTGCAGAAGTACAGCACATGCAAGCTGCCATTCTAAGGTCTAGAGGTCGCATATACTTAAGAGATCACTTGGGATCTGTCACGGTTTCAGTGAGTTCATAAGCAAACCCTCATGGTATGTGTAAGAGCCTAATGACCTATTGTATATGCTCCTAGCTCAGCTATTCGCTAATAAGAAAAGATCATCTGTTGCTAGGGTTTTTCCAATTGATTTTCCCCAGGGTAAATCTCTGTGTACTTGTGGATGCAAAGTTTACTATTGTACTTCTGTTATGGTGAATTTGAGCTTCAGTTTTAAAGTCTGAATTTAAGTACAGGGCTAAATTTAAAAAATAAATCAGATCTGAATAACACCATAAAATTAACAAATGCAAGCATTATAGAGTGGAGCGCTCCTTAAGCAATGCAATATCCACCATGAAATATCAACCAATGTGAATGTTGGAGGCTTCTAGGGTAAGGCATTCCTCCAAAGCATATCTCAACCATCTATTGAAAAACACACTTCCAAGGCATGTGCCCTAGAGTGAGGGCAAATTATCTCGAGTATCAAATCAAGCAATGAGCAATAAAACTTAGGGAAAACCTTTAGTTGATGGGTATCCCTCTCCATGAATGTGCTAAGGGTCCACAAATGAGTGAACTATATATATAAGACCCTCATCAAGCTTAGCACTCCATCAATATCCACATGTTCTATGCAGGCCTCCAAATATGCATTGATGATGCCAATTGTTTCCCCCACTGCACTACCACTGCCCCAAAACTCTGCACTACCACTGCCTGAAAGACAAGACACAAGAGAAAATTCCTTCTCGAACTTCTCAGCAAAATCATCGATCTCATTTGATGCTGTTACCTATGTCCCCTTGCTACAGCTGTCATTATTTTTATTTTGCTGCTGCTATACTTATCCTGGACAGCTTGTGAAATTTCATTTACTGATTGACAAATTTCTAGAACTTGCATATGATGAAGTGCTATCATTGAAGCTTTAAATACCTTGTTATATTGTCTATACCAGTGCATTTTCTGAGATATATTGCAGCTTTATTTCATTGTACTTAATGTTATACATTTGCCATTTGTTGCATACTCTGGTTTACTAGAAATTTTATTACAAGTTCATTGTCTTGCTGAAGCACTACTATCATTTGTTGCTCATAAACTGCCATAACCTTTGTTGTTGTCTTGGTAAAGGGCAGGTGCACTTATTTGTACCCTTTGCTTCATCCATCAAGACATGACTTAGTAACTAAACCCAATTGGAATGACCTAGAGAGAGAGGGGTAGTTTATCTTGTCCTTTTCCCTTCCTCAAACCCCCTAGGTCTAGGGACGTCTCCCTTGGAGAAGGTTTTTCCTTCTGTTATCCACCAAGTTGCACTAGGATGGAATTCCAACGAGTCGCCAAAGATTGAACAACTCCTTGTTCAAAATTCAGAGTTCAGAAGTTCAACCGGTCTATGAGACCAACATTTTCCACATTTTCCATACCCTCCGGGGAATTGTAATAAGAGATGTTGCATGATGAACTTTGTAAAAGGTCTTAGCCACCTTAGACTTAGGCATGAGTTGCTACTCTGGAATATTTTTTTTTACTTGTTAATTATATTTTGTTGTCTAAGCAATTTATAATTTCCGAGTTTTTTCACTCAATTTCTCCAAAGCTAGAGTATATACTCATGGTTAGGCCTTAGCATGGATATAAGCCTAGTGTCTAATGTAAATTACCATGCTAATCATCCTCCTAAAGTTTTATGGAAATGTGCTAAGTCCCCCTTAGGTTTTTTTAATTTTTCAATTAATTAAAAAATTTCCGTAAAACGGAATTTTTTAATTGTAAATTAAAGTTGTAATAAAAAAGTGGTACTAGGGGACTTCGTATGCCTTGGGGGTGCTCATTTTTGGACCTAGAACACCCACATTACCACAGTACCCACTTTGGTGAGTGAAATTAGTGGTTTTAATCACTAAAAAGTTAATTTTCCTCACAAAACACAAAAAAGACAAAAAATCAGGAAAAATCAGCAAGTGCTATTTCCTGGGAAACATGTTTTGACATGTTGGAGTGAAATAAAGCCTAAAAAGGCTATGTGGCATCTAAAGGAGACTTTCTATTGGTCAAAGGCTTGGATGAGATGGCACCCTTGGAGTTTTGGCATGTGCAAAAAAGAGAAGTGTGCCCCTCTTGAGAGGTGGTGCATCCTAGAGTGGGCTGCCTACCTTTTTGAGAGGTGGCACCCCTCCCCACCTTCCTTCTTCCACACTTGTCATGATTTGGGATAACAAGAGAGGTGGCATCCCTTTGGCTACCACTTGGCTCCCCTCTCCTCACATTTGGTGCGCCCTCCCTCTATACTTGGTGTGCCCTCCTCCATTGGGAACTCCACCCTTTGGTCTATTTAAACAAGCACTCTCCCATTGTAAAGCTAGTTGGAGCTAGGGATAGGGACTTGCTATTGTACTATTTTGTATCAATTCTATCAATGGAATAAAGGCTTTGGAGGTCTCATATGGTGTAGCATGCTAAATGTGTGGATGTGGATTGTCAAAATTATGCTCACGAGGTATATTTGTTCTTGTATTTTTGCATATTGAATTGGTTAATTTGGCCTATGAAGAGGAGTTGTTTCCATGTAGGATAAAATTTAAAAAACTCGGTTGTTTGATTATCTTATTGTTTGCTTTCTTAAGATTTCTTTGAATCGCATGTCTATTTCGGCTAATGTTCATGCTTTCCAAGTTTTCTTTTGTAGGTAGCACCAAGCTTGTTTAACTATATTTCTTGCAAGGGTTTCTAAGTTTGCAGGTTGCTTCACTTGGAGAAGAGGTTGAGCGAGCAAGCATCTTCCTCATCTTCGAGATTTCTATAAGAAGACATAGTCACTCTTTGTTCCACCAAAAGAGGACTCCATTTGCCCAAGGATTCCATGGGATCAAGCCACTCTTCTTTCTCCTTCTCACAAAATATAAAAAATCAAACTTTCATTTGGGTTACTTGATTTGCAGATCTAGATTTGTCTTCCTAAAGGGAAATCATGTACAAATCACATTTGTAAATTCATGTATGTATTAGATCTCTTTTTGTTAGTGAATTTTGTCATTATCTAAGCTAGATCTAGTATAGAGAAAGCTTCCTTTTGCAAGTAATTTATCATTAAATCCTAAAGCTTGTAATAGAAATTTTCTTTGGGTTTTAACTCTTATTTGGCAAACTCTAAAGTGCCTTAGCTTGCTGTTTTATAAAAGCAAAGAAGTACCCTAGGGGAGTCAAGCTTCTGCTTGTCTCTCTTAGTGCCTTTCCTCCTTTTTAGTGTAGCTTTTGACTAGAATAAATTTTGGGTTTATAGTGTTGATTCTTATGCTTGTTTAAACTCAATTTGAGCACATTTCACTTGAGTTTGCTTGTTGTTTTGTGCAGGTTGATGAAAAGGTAGAAAGGATACGCTGCCCAATTTCTAAGGATTTGGACCATCCGGAGCACCTGGAGGCTTCCTACCTTGATCATACTCCTTTCCTAATAAATTGTAAGCTTTGTGATTCTAAGTATAAAGGATCACAAGCGTTTCTCCGCAAGAGCATTGTAACTTCATAAATGTAAAGCGAGCCATGTAAGGTTCTGCTTTCATTCCCACCTAGGGGGACCGGTGTCTTTTGTGGTTGATCTCTTTTTTTTATTTATCTCTCTTTCTTGCTTTCATTAATGTTCTAATAAACAACACAAAGCTAAAAAGAACTCACATCACCTAACCTACTAATAAAATCAAGCCCTTAACAATCTTAGAATAGTTCCTTTTTGTAGAAATCTAATTGCTAGACTAGTTTCTTTTTGCAATTATTTGGAATAAACCTTAGTTACTGTTGATTTGGTACCTGAGGAGGTGTTCCCCATGTGTTATTCCCTCTTAGCACATGTGGGAGAGACATTTGCCTTTGTCCTATGTACTTTATGTTCTATTTTGTACTTGACTTTGGTTAAAGTGCAAAATGTCACTTT
>ML822799.1:127425-146848 GCA_009831015.1 Picea engelmannii
CTAACTCAAAATTACAATGTTTGACATTTTACTAATGTCACTTTAGCAATTAAAATTGTTGTTTTGACTAAGACTGACTCTGAGTGGACTAAGACATAGTAAACTTAGTCCGACTGAGCTGAAACTTGGTCTATGGGTGTAGGTGGTGCTATTCCATTTCTTTTGAGCACAAATACCCCTATCAAAAGCCCAAATATCCAGTTTTTACAATAATAGCTCAAAAAATAATTAAGTAATTAAATTATTAAAAATTTAATTAATTAAAAAAAACCTATCTAGACTTGACGAAATTCCGCGAAACTTTCTACACTGTTTGGCATGGTCATTTACAATATTCATAAACAAAGGATACCAAAAAAATGAGACCATTAGAGCGCCTTTCACCACTTTGGAGGAAGTTATTGCATGTGTGGAGGGAAAAACTCAAGGGAAGTCGGCCAGGCCCTAAAACCCGCTCGACAACCTGAGGATAAAAAACCCTCGGTGAAAGGAACTCCCCCAATGGAAACACCCAAGGTACCTGACCTAACTATGATCCATGCAGACTTGTTACATTATCAACCCACGAAGGGGTGCGGAAATTTCGTTTACAAAAATTTGTGCTGGGGCATCAGATGCCCAAGTAGAACCAATACTGTCTTCATCAAATTTGCATCTGGTGATGCATTTTCATGGCACATGAGTTGACCACCGTTGCTGAATGGGCGGTCAACAGTCAGTACAGGAATTACAATCTGCACAGTAGGTCACACCGCTCTGTTCAGGGTGCTTTTGTGACCGTGCAACTACTGTTTTTGGACAGCTTGTGGAGTTTTCCTTGTAAGTTTTTTGAAGGAAAGAAAGACTGATTTTGAAAGAGTAATTACCTGTGTATGTGTGAAACTATTTTATGCTTCCACTATTTAATTTCCAGTTATTGTGTGATTGATGCTCTGGTCTGAAATTTAATTTCAGCATTAATTAAATCCAGCAATTTGTTTAATTGACAACATAAGGAGTTTAGTCACCTAGGCTTGGAATTTTTTACATTTGACTCTATTGGAGGAGCGCTCCACGCTTTTGGCCCGTAGTATTGAGAAGGTTGATGGTATTTGCACATGCTTTCACATTATGGCACGAGAGAGAGCTCCATCTTGCACTCTTCTCTAGAGCATCTAGCCTCCCAATGGCTAGTTTTTGTTGACTTTCCATTTGAAATGTGCTTGGATAGAGGAACGCCCTAGTCATTGGGACTATTTTTAGGATTCTGTTCATGTGTGGTTCTTCATTGTACATCCATGTTGCTGTTTCTATTGGTTGGAAATTACATCTAATATCTGTTGCAAAGGGCTTTGGTTCAAGCGGAAAATCTGCCATGAAAGAGGGGCATTGATTGAGGTTTCTTGTAGTCATTTTTCCTTGCTGAATTTTGCTATTATGCTAGTTAATTTGCTGCTGTTATTTCAGTGAAAGGTAGGGCAGAATTCCTTCTTGTTAGCAAAATCACCCCTTTGTTAGTCATGAATGCATATTAATGGAGCACCTTTGGAAGGTCTCTCTTTAATTAATTTTCTGTAAATCTGAAACAGCAGTCGTAGGTAAATCTTTGCACGTTAACAGCACTATCTATCATCGTCAACCATATATTTTCAAACCCTCTAAATATCCTTTTGACTCCATTTACCCTAATAAGTAGATTTTGGCACTAGTCTTCCTATCAACCACCACAACATACAAATTAAAATCCTCTTTATTTTATGTTTGCTAAATCTGAAATAAACCATAAGTTCATATCGCAAATCAGATTTAGTTGTCTAGGGATTCTCCCCTTGTGCTGGAGGAGAGCCGGCCTAAAGAGAGTGAAGGCTTTAGCATTGTGACATTGGGTAATCCTTCTACATTTCCCCTAGGGTTTCACTTATGTTTTATGGCTTACCACATAAAGTGAGGGTTTGGGAGGAAACAGGGCTGAAACTTGTTGGCATGTATTTGGTATCTACTCTCTTGGATTGCCTAGTGTAATGGTGTTGATGTGAAGTGAAATATTGTCTGCTAGAATTTATATTTCAATTCAGCTCTAACACAGATAATTCACAGGGATTAGATCCATGGAACTTTTAAAGGTGAAATTTTTGAATTTGCAAAAGAAACCTCAATTCATGAAATTTCTACAGAAATTAGAAGAATCACTTTTAGTGTGCTGCTTTTTAATGTCTAAACTGACTCTTATGCTACAAGAAATAATACAAAATACATTAAGAAGAATGGAGCAGTAATGTACTTCCCCTTGCCATGCAAAGAAGAGGGCAAACATCTCCGATTGAGCTCCATAATCAGACACTAAGATATATTTCCTAAGCATTAGAAGCTACTATTTTTATGACTAACGTTTTTGACTTATTTACTTCATTCCTTTTTGTATATCTCTAGAACAACAATCTCTTGCAAAAACTAATACACTTCTATGCAGTAATGTAATATAAGATGGATTCCCCCCCCTTCCCCCTAAGAAAAACCTAGATTATATTGCACTTATGGAGCTTTCATAAGCATTAATCTGTTATTAATTTGAAGAATGTGTAACAAAATGTTGTTATTTGTGGATGGTCTTGACTCTCATCTTCTCTGTTTAGTTTGGGAGTATTCATAATTAGTCAGTATTAGTTTTAGTGCTATTTGCAATCTTTTCTTCCGCAATATTATATTAGGCTTATCATAGTATTCTTATTTTTAGGGGCTGGTTTTGTAGGTGGTTGCTTTGCTTATAGGAGGAGGATTTGTTATGGATGGCCATATAACTGCAGAGCAGCTTACAAAATTTATCTTGTACTCAGAATGGGTCATGCACTCGGCTTGGTGGGTAGGGGATCATTGGTCTTCGTTAATGCAGTCAATTGGAGCTAGCGAGAAAGTGTTTGAGCTCATAGAACTTCCTCAGTACAAGCAAGTAACCTCTCAAGGTAATTAGGAATAAAAGCATTTTGCTTAATTGTCTGGACTATTTAGTATCCTTTCAGTTCCACTTTTATTGGCAGTACGTCTTCTTCGTTTTGTGATAGCATCAGTTTGTTGATTGTTCTTAACGTTGATATTCTTATCTCAAGTGCAACTCAAATCTCATTGCTAGCGACACCTTGCTTATCTAATTGCATAACAAAGAAACATCCAAAGGGAAATCTGAATGGTTATGGACCTTCATCCATGAAGCGGGGTTGCCTTCATCCATTGGGGGGTTATGGGCCCACATAAATTCTTAGGCTGACCTTGGTCACCTAAAATAATCTAAAATAATGTTGACTAGGTCGGTTCTTAAGCCATAAACTAGTGATACAATTAAAGAGAGCACTCAGCCATAAATGACCACAAGTAAAGATTACCATTATTTCAACATTGTGAATACCAAGAATAGGACCATTGTTGGATCACTTATGCACTAGATAGAATGGTGATTGTGGGATAATGTGAGTACAAAAGCACAAAAAACAACACACTAAAAGTGCATGACTATAGTGCATTATATCGAGTTGGTCTTATGAAACTCCTAACAAGCAGTGCTGAGTTTGATCTGAATATTGGTTGATGTTGGAATGTAATAGTGGCAGCGAACTTGGGAGGTAATCTTATTTGAGGTTGAATCTTATTTAGAATTTTGGTGCTTGGATTTTTTTTGCTGTTTTTGTTTTCTAAATTCTAATAAAGTTATTTAATATGGATGGTTTATGAAATATCATGCTGGACACGAGTCAGAAGTTTGATGGCGATAATTCATAACATGGAAGCAGAGAATGATATTTTCCAGTATAGATACCAATTAGGGGTTGTCATGGGCAAAGAAGTGAGAGAGCTTGATGACAAGGAAGAACTCGAGGTAGTTGTAGCCAAGGTGATCTTGGAGCATGATACTTATGATTTAAAGAATTGTGAAATTGTAATGCTTATTGGGTTGTTGGTGATGGATGATATGCTTCTGAAAGCACAAGGTGTTGAGGATGCATGTACACTTTGGAACTAGTTGCGAGAGATGCACAAAACATGTTATAACAATAGAGCATTCTTTCTTAAAAGATGAATTTTTTCAGAGATCAGTTATCTCGTTGTAATCAGCTCGAAGGGTCTTTCACCGTCTTTTGAAAATTTTGTTGAAAACTTAAATGTTACATTTGAGCTGGTTGATACGTCATTTGGGAATTTATACAATTAGTTACTTTAGAAAGATAGATGGAAGAAGTAGTTTGGCAGTGGAGCTTCAGAGAGTCAGTTATATCTCGTTGTATTGAACTTGAAGGGTCTTTTGCCGTCTTTTGAAAATTTTGTTGAAACATTAAATATTACATTTGAGTCAGTTGATACACCATTTGGGAATTTATGCAATTAGTTACTTTAGAAAGATGGATGGAAGAAGTAGTTTGGTAGTTGAGCTTCAGAGAGTGCCCTTGTAACCGAGTTTAAGGGTAAGGGAAAGTATGACAAGCTGAAAGATGGACGCATGTCTTCAGGGATGCACCAATCTGATAAGGAAATAAAGTGTTTTATTGTAGAAAAGTTTGTCCTATGAGTAAAGTTTGTAGAGAGGTTGTGGAATAAGCAACCCAACTAAGGATAGCAATTGGGAAAGGGGCAGCAATCTTGAAAGAATCAATTCAATGTTGCAGAGCACCAAGGAAGAAGAATTCTATGCCTTCATAGCATCAGACAAGGGTGCGAAGGGTGTTAAGTTTGTTTATTGGTATATTGATTTTGATGACCCTGGACACATGAGCAATTGCAGTGATTGGTTTATTGATTTTGTAGAAGATAAAACAGGGTTTGATACTATGGATTTTGGCATTGGGGAGGAATACTATACCGGTCTTTTTGAAATTAGGTTTTGTTTTAATAAATTACATGTTTCCCAAAAGATCAAAACTTAGGGAAAATGAAAGTGAATTAATTAGTGAGAAAAAGTAAAATTTGTGGAGAGTGTACATAAAAATTCATTTGATGGCATAGGAAAAAGATCCTAGTAGGGTTAGGAGATCCCAATAAGCCTTTTGACAACAGACGCATGCACATAGGAGGTGGTAGCATTGGATACACTCAAGAATGTGGTGTAGGAAAAACCCAGTAGGGGGTAGACATTTCTAGATGGGAATCGTAGGAGATAACTTGACAAAGGCTAAATGAGAATTGCAGATGCATGTATTGATAGAGGTGAGGTGTGGGTGCAGTCTAGAAGGTCTCATGGTTTGAGTTTGAGTTCAAGTTCGACAATGATGAAATTTGGTTCGAATTTGAATTTCTAGATGTGATTTGGATAAGATTCATCATTAAGTTTCTCTCTCTCTCTCTCTCTCTCTATATATATATATATATATAATTGTTAAAATATTAAAAAATATGATTAACTTTAATACAAAATCTAATATAATATTAATATATCACGTTTTTTATATATATAAATAAAATATTAATATAAAGTTACATCCATATATAATTTACTTATATAACAGTATAGTAAATGTTACATTACAAAAATATATTAATGAAATCTTAAATTAAAAAGCAACAAAGCTTATAGCTAAATTAAAATGCTGCAAAGCCCATAGTGTAACTCACCCACACCAAGCGTTGACCCTCTCTACACACATGGAGGCCCTCCGTCAATTCTCTCTTAGCACACATTTCATGTACATTCGTTGGCTCTTGGATGCACAATGACCGTCGTCCCATTGGCCCTTGGTGGCACGATGGCCCTCATACAAACAAAATTTGGATGCTTGCCCGCATACAACCAAAATTTGGATGCGTGTCTTCATGTTAGTGTTAAATTCTTGAAATCCAACAATCATAAATTTTATGCTAATAATTTAACAACCGAGAGTTTAGTCTATTGCTGATATAACTTCTGTAAACTATGCAGAAAATTTACAGCTGAGTTTTAACCATTAAAATGCATAGTGGAATCATAAACAACAAACACATTTGAACACAAATATTTCTGCGCAATGCCCCTGGAAAAACCCCGAAGAGAAAACCAGTGAATGAGAGGATTTTATTGGCTTCGGAGGAAGAAAATAATTACAACAACTAATTCAAAAATTTATTATAGGCCAGCAAACTCGGCCTGTACGACCTTGCTTTTTCATGCAACTTTTTCAACCCTGCTTTTTCCGCACAACTTTTTTGGCCCAGTTCTTTCACACAACTTTTTTGGCCTTTCTCTTTTGCACAACTTTTTCGGCCCATCAAAATCTCCTTTCCTCCAGCTGCAAATTTTCCCTCTTCCACAACCAACTCACCCTCTTCCTCTCAGTTCAATGTGTGCCTCTCACTCTCCTTAGATTTTCTTTTATAATCTCTTAATGACCAAATCCCTAACCCTAAGATCTCAGTGATCAAGATTAGATCTTTCCTTCCCAAGATCGATGGTTGTGACTTAATCTCTCGTTGAGATGACTTAAATCACTTAAGTCACTTTAGTCATTAAATAAAAGCCACATTAACTTTATAGATGAAATTATAAAGTTAAAGATCTAGAGAGCGTCACTCAGATACTTCCACATGCTATGCATCGCCAATGCGGAAGTACTTGTCTGAGCTACCCCAAAAACTAACACTCCCTCTTAGCGAGGAAGGTACTTTTGGAACCTCCACCTAGATCTGTTTCCCTCCTCATCACTCCATCTATTGCTATAGCTGCTCCCTCTGAACCAGGAAGTTTCCTTGCCACCTGCACTGGATCCTGTGCTGAAGACATGTTCATCCTCTCCATGCCCTTAGGAGTCTCCTCACATTCATGAGCATCCAACTGTGTCATCTCATACTAGCTGAGATTCCTGATAGTATTGGAAATAGCCTCGCAACCACCTATCACTGACACTAATTCTGAGTCCAAGATCCCCAACAACCTGTATAACCTCCCCTGTCTGACACCGAGCATTGCTACTGCATCTAGGGAAGCTCCCTCTAGATATATGTGCATATGCCCATGCTGAATTATAACTCCATATCCCTCATCCTCCAAAGTTGATACTGACAGCAAGCCTACCTTCATCTCTGGAACAAACAACACCTCTGCCACCTCTAGAGATCCTCCTGACTCCGGTTGGAAACTCACACGTCCAAACCCTTCATTGCATGCATGGTACTAGTCCCACAATCCACATGACAGTCCGAGTTTGTCTTTGAAACACTAAGGAACATCAACCTCATTCTCGTCATATGGTGAGATGAGCCACTGTCCACAGTCCATGCTCCAATGTCCCCAAACTCTGCACTACCACTACTTGAAAGACAAGACACAAGGGGAAATTCCTCCTCGAAGTTCTCAGCAAAATCATTGACCTCATTTGATGTTGATGATGCTACCTGTGTCTCCTTCTTGCTCTTCTTCTTGTTTGGACATTGGCTTGCATAGTGGCGAGTCTTATGACATGCAAAGCATTTCACTTTTCTCATGTCCTTCTTTCCATCTCTCCTACCCTTCTTCGCATGAAGAGCAACATTCTCCTCGTCTTCATCACCCTTAGCCTGATTGTTAGTTTTTGGGGTAGCTCGGATAGGTACTTCCGCATCGGTAGTGCCTAGCATGTGGAGGTGTCCGAGCGACGCTCTCTAGATCTTTAACTTTATAATTGCATTTATAAAGTTAATGTGGGTTTTATTTAATGACTAAAGTGGATTTTTTATAAAGTTGAGTGACTTAAGTTATTTAAGTCACCTCAACGAGAGGTTAAGTCACAACCGTCGATATTGGGAAGGAAAGATCTAATCTTGATTGTTGAGATCTTAAGGTTAGGGATTTGGTCATTAAGAGATTATAAAAGAAGAAGTAAGGAGAGTGAGAGGCACACATTGTGCTGAGAGGAAGAGGGCGAATTTACTGCTAGAGGAAAGACGATTTTGCTGGGCCGGAAAAGTTGTGCGGAAAAAGAAGGGCCGAGAAAGCAGGATTGAAAAAACAAGGCCGTACAGGCCGAGTTTGCTAGGTTGTAAGAAATTTCCGAATTAGTTGCTGTAATTATTTTCTTACTCTGAAGCCAATAAAATCCTCTCATCCACTGGTTTTCCCTTTAGCGTTTTCTAGGGGCATTGCCCATAAATATCTGTGTTCAAATTTGTGTGTTGTTTATGATTCCGTTGTGCATTTTGATGGTTAAAACTCAGCTATAATTTTTTTGGATAGTGTACATAATTTATATTAGCGGTAGATTAAATTCTGAGTTGTTAAATTCTTGGCATAACATTTTTGGTTGCTGGGTTTCAAGAATTTAACATGGTATCAGAGCTGGGACTCTAAAGAGTGGCACTGAAGACTTTCGCACAAGGATTTTCAGGGATTGTAGAGGTTTTTCTCGGATAAAAGAAGGGAAAAGCACTGTTGGTTAGTTGGACGAGGATGGCTGCCAGATTGAGGTTTGAGGACATGCTGGACAGAGCTACGAATTTTAGCACATGGAAAGAGTGGATTGCGTTGCTTTTGGAGGAAAACAAAATTTGGGACATTGTGGAGAAAACCCAGGTGTTTCCCACAGATACAACACTTTTGGCGGCCTACAAGAAGAAAAATGTGAAAGCCAAAAGGATGCTCTTGGATGCTGTGAAGGACCATATCATACATCACGTGTCTAGAAAGAAAAATGCCTATGAGATGTGGGAGGTGTTATCGCACAATCTGTACTTGCACAAAGCTTGAGGCAAGTAAGCTGGGATTGGCGTAACATGAGGATAATCCTATCATTATCACCCCAACATGATACCCTTTTCTATTTAGGAGGTGTTGCCGCCTTTATACACACCTGGGTAATGTGGAAGAAATCTTCAATCCACTCGATGTGTCCTTGGGGGCAAGTTAGAGTTAAGGTGATGTCACCTAATCCTCAATTCCTCCGTCTAGGCCAACTCCTAGCGAAGCCAAGGGGGGTAGTCCCTAAGAAAATGAATCTAAGGCTTTTAATCTATGAAGACCGAAAGCCAATTTTAATCTAGGAGTTTATATGGAAATATCAAGATTTGCATCAACAACATATATGATTCAATTATGTAAAAAGGATACACCTTGTAAGCCACATGAAAGAATCATTCATCCATTCATTATATACTTAAAAGGAGATGACTAGAACCATATGAGCTTTTTTGAAGTAAAGATAGATCTGACAAGATACATAAAAGTAAAGACCAGTGCCTTAAAAGTAAATGTGATGTTTTGAATAATGCTGCATTTAATTTTATCTTGAGTATTTTATTATGGGATTTGGGAATATTAAGTAAGTCTTGAAACTGTGAAGTGGGGATTAAAGTCGGGGTCCCCACTCTTTGTGTGCAAAGGGTATTTGGCCTACCTTACTCGCTATTCAACAATCTTATAGACATGCCGACTGGGTGTGCCATAGGTCCAACAAAGGAGAGAACGAATCTCATTAATGAGTATCCTCCCTGACTTAACACACTCCACCGAGATGCAAAGTCCTTAGATGTATAGCACAATAAGGAAGATTTCCCTAATTAAAACTAGCATGCGTTACTCAGGTCTGTTTCTGGGTCATTGAATACCACTCGAAAGTAGCAACGGGCTTGCATACACAATTGAGTAACTAAGGTTTATTCCAAATAATTGCAAAAAGAAACTAGTCTAGCAATTAGTATTCTACAAAAAGGAACTATTCTAAGATTGTTAAGGGCTTGATTTTATTAGTAGGTTAGGTGATGTGAGTTCTTTTTAGCTTTGTGTTGTTTATTAGAACATTAATGAAAGCAAGAAAGAGAGAGAAATAAAAAAAAGAGATCAACCACAAAAGACACCGGTCCCCCTAGGTGGGAATGAAAGCAGAACCTTACAGGGCTCGCTTTACATTTATGAAGTTACAATGCTCTTGCGGAGAAACGCTTGTGATCCTTTATACTTAGAATCACAAAGCTTACAATTTATTAGGAAAGGAGTATGATCAAGGTGGGAAGCCTCCAGGTGCTCCGGATGGTCCAAATCCTTAGAAATTGGGCAACGTATCCTTTCTACCTGTTCATCAACCTGCACAAAACAACAAGCAAACTCAAGTGAAATGTGCTCAAATTGAGTTTAAACAAGCATAAGAATCAACACTATAAACCCAAAATTTATTCTAGTCAAAAGCTACACTAAAAATGAGGAAAGACACTAAGAGAGACAAGCAGAAGCTTGATTCCCCTAGGGTACTTCTTTGCTTTTATAAAACAGCAAGCTAAGGCACTTTAGAGTTTGCCAAATAAGAGTTAAAACCCCAAAATTTTTTCTATTACAAGCTTTAGGATTTAATGATAAATTACTTGCAAAATGAAGCTTTCTTTGTACTAGATCTAGCTTAGATAATGACAAAATTCACCAACAAAAAGAGATCTAATACATACATGAATTTACAAATCTGATTTGTACATGATTTCCCTTTAGGAAGACAAATCTAGATCTGCAAATCAAGTAACCCAAATGAAAGTTTGATTTTTTATATTTTGTGAGAAGGAGAATGAAGAGTGGCTTGATCCCCTGGAATCCTTGGGCAAATGGAGTCCTCTTTTGGTGGAACAAAGAGTGACTATGTCTTCTTATAGAAATCTCGAAGATGAGGAAGATGCTTGCTCGCTCAACCTCTTCTCCAAGTGAAGCAACCTGCAAACTTAGAAACCCTTGCAAGAAATATAGTTAAACAAGCTTGGTGCTACCTACAAAAGAAAACTTGGAAAGCATGAACATTAGCCGAAATAGACATGCGATTCAAAGAAATCTTAAGAAAGCAAACAATAAGATAATCAAACAACCGAGTTTTTTAAATTTTATCCTACATGGAAACAACTCCTCTTCATAGGCCAAATTAACCAATTCAATATGCAAAAATACAAGAACAAATATACCTCGTGAGCATAATTTTGACAATCCACATCCACACATTTAGCATGCTACACCATATGAGACCTCCAAAGCCTTTATTCCATTGATAGAATTGATACAAAATAGTACAATAGCAAGTCCCTATCCCTAGCTCCAACTAGCTTTACAATGGGAGAGTGCTTGTTTAAATAGACCAAAGGGTGGAGTTCCCCATGGAGGAGGGCACACCAAGTGTAGAGGGAGGGCGCATCAAGTGTGAGGAGAGGGGAGCCAGTGGTAGCCAAAGGGATGCCACCTCTCTTCTTATCCCAAATCATGACAAGTGTGGAAGAAGGAAGGTGGGGAGGGGTGCCACCTCTCAAAAAGGTAGGCAGCCCACTCTAGGATGCGCCACCTCTCAAGAGGGGCGCACTTCTCTTTTTTGCACATGCCAAAACTCCAAGGGTGCCATCTCATCCAAGCCTTTGACCAATATAAAGTCTCCTTTAGATGCCACATAGCCTTTTTAGGCTTTATTTCACTCCAACATGTCAAAACATGTTTCCGACATGTTTCCCAGGAAATAGCACTTGCTGATTTTTCCTGATTTTTTATGCCTTTTTTGTGTTTTGTGAGGAAAATTAACTTTTTAGTGATTAAAACCACTAATTTCACTCACCAAAGTGGGTACTGTGGTAATGTGGGTGTTCTAGGTCCAAAAATGAGCACCCCCAAGGCATATGAAGTCCCCTAGTACCACTTTTTTATTACAACTTTAATTTACAATTAAAAAATTCCGTTTTACGGAAATTTTTTAATTAATTGAAAAATTAAAAAAACCTAAGGGGGACTTAGCACATTTCCATAAAACTTTAGGAGGATGTTTAGCATGGTAATTTACATTAGACACTAGGCTTAGATCCATGCTAAGGCCTAACCATGAGTATATACTCTAGCTTTGGAGAAATTGAGTGAAAAAACTCGGAAATTATAAATTGCTTAGACAACAAAATATAATTAACAAGTAAAAAAAAAACACTCCAGAGTAGCAACTCATGCCTAAGTCTAAGGTGGCTAAGACCTTTTACAAAGTTCATTATGCAACATCTCTTATTACAATTCCCGGGAGGGTATGGAAAATGTGGAAAAAGTTGGTCTCATAGACCGGTTGAACTTTTGAACTCTGAATTTTGAACAAGGAGTTGTTCAATCTTTGGCGACTCGTTGGAATTCCATCCTAGTGCAACTTGGTGGATAACAGAAGGAAAAACCTTCTCCAAGGGAGACGTCCCTAGACCTAGGGGGTTTGAGGAAGGGAAAAGGACAAGATAAACTACCCCTCTCTCTCTAGGTCATTCCAATTGGGTTTAGTTACTAAGTCATGTCTTGATGGATGAAGCAAAGGGTACAAATAAGTGCACCTGCCCTTTACCAAGACAACAACAAAGGTTATGGCAGTTTATGAGCAACAAATGATAGTAGTGCTTCAGCAAGACAATGAACTTGTAATAAAATTTCTAGTAAACCAGAGTATGCAACAAATGGCAAATGTATAACATTAAGTACAATGAAATAAAGCTGCAATATATCTCAGAAAATGCACTGGTATAGACAATATAACAAGGTATTTAAAGCTTCAATGATAGCACTTCATCATATGCAAGTTCTAGAAATTTGTCAATCAGTAAATGAAATTTCACAAGCTGTCCAGGATAAGTATAGCAGCAGCAAAATAAAAATAATGACAGCTGTAGCAAGGGGACATAGGTAACAGCATCAAATGAGATCGATGATTTTGCTGAGAAGTTCGAGAAGGAATTTTCTCTTGTGTCTTGTCTTTCAGGCAGTGGTAGTGCAGAGTTTTGGGGCAGTGGTAGTGCAGTGGGGGAAACAATTGGCATCATCAATGCATATTTGGAGGCCTGCATAGAACATGTGGATATTGATGGAGTGCTAAGCTTGATGAGGGTCTTATATATATAGTTCACTCATTTGTGGACCCTTAGCACATTCATGGAGAGGGATACCCATCAACTAAAGGTTTTCCCTAAGTTTTATTGCTCATTGCTTGATTTGATACTCGAGATAATTTGCCCTCACTCTAGGGCACATGCCTTGGAAGTGTGTTTTTCAATAGATGGTTGAGATATGCTTTGGAGGAATGCCTTACCCTAGAAGCCTCCAACATTCACATTGGTTGATATTTCATGGTGGATATTGCATTGCTTAAGGAGCGCTCCACTCTATAATGCTTGCATTTGTTAATTTTATGGTGTTATTCAGATCTGATTTATTTTTTAAATTTAGCCCTGTACTTAAATTCAGACTTTAAAACTGAAGCTCAAATTCACCATAACAGAAGTACAATAGTAAACTTTGCATCCACAAGTACACAGAGATTTACCCTGGGGAAAATCAATTGGAAAAACCCTAGCAACAGATGATCTTTTCTTATTAGCGAATAGCTGAGCTAGGAGCATATACAATAGGTCATTAGGCTCTTACACATACCATGAGGGTTTGCTTATGAACTCACTGAAACCGTGACAGATCCCAAGTGATCTCTTAAGTATATGCGACCTCTAGACCTTAGAATGGCAGCTTGCATGTGCTGTACTTCTGCAGAAGATCACCTTCTCTTTTGGAACGCTAAAGCCCTGTTACAAAAACCTTGATCTCTTCCTCTCTGTGACAAAAAAAGAACAAATATTTGCTACACGCTGAGGTTTCTTTTATTACCAATGACTTGATCTTCTACAAGAGATTCACTATAGTTAGGATAGTTCTCTTTTACTTCTTTTAGAGTTGAGGTTGACTTCTTTCAAAAGTCGATTTGTTTGCTTAAGTTAACAATTATTTAACTTAATAATTAGTTAACTTAATTGATTACTTAACTTGAGAGTCACTCAAGTCATTAATTACTTATCTTTAATAATTATTTTATTATTTAACTAATTAATTACTTAAGTTAATAATCACTTAAGTTATCTCAACTTGATAATTACTTATTATTTAACTTAATAATTACTTATTTATTTAACTAATTAATTACTTAAGTTAATAATCACTTAAGTTATCTCAACTTGACAATTACTTATTTATTTAACTTAATAATTATTTATTTATTTAACTTAATAATAACTTAAGTTAATAATCACTTCAAGTTATCTCAACTTGATTATTTTTTATTTATTTAACTTAATAATTACATAAGTTAATAATTACTTCAAGTTATCTCAACTTGATTATTTAACTTAATAATTACTCCAGTTAATAATATAATTACTTAACTTGATATTCACTCAAGTTATCTTAACTGATAATTACTTAAGTTAAACCCATTCACACTTAGTCGCTTATATTTTGAAATCTTCACTTTTAGATATTCACAATTTGCGTATGACTTGTTAAGTCATGTTACACTTAGGAGTTTGTTCATACTTAAGCAAACACAAGTTCCCTCATGATAATCATGGTCACACATGCCAATGCACTAGCTCATTACATGTTTGCAACTCAAGTATAAGTAAAGATCATTTTTCTCGGGATGTGATTCTTTAGTTCTCCAACACAATTTGGTCACATGCTATAGTTGCTTATATAGAGTTGGCCAGACCCTAGACAAGATCTCGTAGCTTTATCCATCTCGAGTGACCTAAGAGAACTTCACATCACTTTTCCATTTAGGCAACATTAGTGTTGGCTCAATTAAGACCAACTTACAACGCACTTGTCTTGTCTTCGCTTTGGCTTAAAGCTTTCAAGACTATTTGACTCTTGTCCTGAATCACAAGACCCTTTTCTCCAAGTCTCAAGTTCTGCCTTGCGAAAGGAAGTCTTGGAGAATATCTCACGATGCTGTAACTTTTAACACTCCCTCTCAGCGAGGGAGACATTTTCAGCAACACCAAGCTTGTCTCGGAAGTGCACAAATTTTCCAAAGGACATAGGCTTATTCAAGGTGTCTGCTATCTGCTCTTCAATATGAATGTACTGCAATTTGATGGCACCTTTCTAGACCATATCTCTGATGAAATGATATTTCATCTCAATTTGTTTAGACCTGTCATGGAAGACTGGGTTCTGTGTGAGCTTCAAATAGCTCTGGTTATCACAATGGATAACCATTGTTTCTAATTTCTCTTGAAACAATCCAGACCACAATTTTCTTAGCCATATTGCTTCTCTACTTGCATCATTGGCTGCTATATACTCAACTTTTGTTGTACTCTGCACTATAGAGCCTTGTTTCCTGCTCGACCAAGATATCATGGATGACCCCAAAATGAAACAAAATCTTGAAGTGCTTTTTCGGTCCATTGGGCTTCTAGCTCAATCTGAATCAACAAAGCCATGAAGTAGTATGCCTCCACTCGAAGTATACCAGAGTCCAAATGCAATGGATACTCTCAAATACCTGAGTACATGTTTGGCAACTACCCAATGTCTGTGTCTCGTATCGGACATGAATTGACTCAAGGCTCTTACCGCAAAACAAATATTTTTCCTTGTATGGATTAGGTACATCAATGAGCCAATCAACTGTGAAATATCACTGATCCTGCTGATCAAGATATTTTCTACTGATCTAATGTTCTGTCTCGCAGATCTGATACACTAGGGGTTTCTGGATGTGTTTCAGTTGTGTGTTTGAGATATTTATGGTTATTGCATGTACATGTTGCGTATTTATGGTTTAAACAGTATACAAAGGATGCATGCAGAAGTAAAGAACATCAACTGCCCAATAACATGTATTATGCGACTCAAGCATGGAAATACAATAACATACTGGAAATATAGAGTGTAATCGTCAGCTAGATCTCATGGATCGTCACTGGAATACAAGCAAATAGCATAAAAATACCCGTGATCAGAAGATGAAGGCGGATCTGATGCATGCACGGATATATCGACAAAAATATGCGATTCCGGAGAAGTACAGTAACCGCTACCAGTTGGAAAACTCGTCTGGAAGGATAGACCGTCGGAATAAGCTAGAAAATGCTCCAATAAAAGCGCCCTGACCTCTAGACTGAAATGGATGAGTGCCAGATGTCAGATCTGGTCTCTGAGGCACTGGATCTGGACCCTTGGGGGGTTTGCACACCTCCTAGGACACTGGATGTGCCCCAAATGATTCCACCAACGAAATCTGCTGCTATAGGACTCAAAACGATCGTCTCGCCAAATGCGGAACTAGGTTGGAAGGGTTTCCCCAGATCTTCCCTGATGCTCCGTTTGCAACCTCAAATGTCCTGCTGGAAGAGCTGCACCCTAAATGGTTGGATGATGCGCCTTGCAAGATTCCACCGTCAGAATCTGATGGAAACTGGCTCAATTTGAGCGCCCTGGTTGGATCTCAACTGGGTCGGAAGGAAACTGCAATCTGAGCTCGGACCTCATGCAGCTCCACAAACCCTCTATCTGACTTGCGCCCTCACTGGCTGAGCTGCGCACACTGCAACTGGATACTCCTGAATAGCACAGTGAAATACTTGGATGGTATCTCCGATGGGCTAGGGTGTGTCTCTCAACATTGAAACCGATCAATGGTGTTGGTTTCCTCCAGAAATCCACAAAACAGTCAAGGTCGATTCTCTTCCTCCTCTGGGAACTCTCAAGATCAAATCATAACAATGCATAATGAATTAGGTTGCTTTACCTTTCCTTTATAGCTTCCTGAAACCCTAATTCGTTGTTGACCTTTTCCCTCCAAGTGACTTTTACTTTATTTTATTATTCCTTGATTAAATCACTTAATTAATTAATTAATTAACCATTTTACCTCTAAAAAGTGATTTATCCATCCCGATGGCTCTTCCGGCCACTGAAATTCACTTCTCATCATCTTATCCTGTAATGCTCTTCTTCCCGATTTCGATGAGCTATCACACTAAGAGGTTTCTCCAAGTAATATGCCCATTATGACCTTCTTAGTGAATTTAATTAAGATATGACCCATAATAACTCAAAATTATGAAAATCGTTGGAATGCAGCGGAACCAAAGCCCAGCTGTGCGGAATGGATCCTGATGATGAATGATACAAGTCGGGCCCAAATAAACCCCTCAATATCTCCCGAACTCTCTGTCACCCCTATCTGGCTACTCGGGTAGGCATAACGCTTTGAAATGTTGTAATGTTATAATGTCCCAAAATGGGGACATTACAGTCCTCCCTGCCGGAATATTGCTTGTCCTCGAGCCATAACTGAATCCAACTACATATGATATCGGGGTCCCATATCCACCTGTGTGACACAAGGTAGACTCCCCTCAAGATGTGGTCTCTCCAAGTGCTCACCACGCATGACACCCACATGCTCCTGATGAGTAGAATGATCGATGGCCAAAGAATCTGAGTCAACTCCCCGAGCAACCACTCTACTCAAAACTCAACTCCATCAAACATTGAACTACTAAGCACTCCAATCCCTGGATACCATTTCAAAATGTGAATTGCAATGCCCTGTGGAGTATAGTTCTGTAACATATCAACACCATGAGTCTCCTGCAAATAACACATGGCCTCAACCCGAAATGGGTCTATCCTACCAGACCATTCCATACTCAACACGACCCCCACCGACTGAACATGCTACTGCCATAGTGAGGTACTACAAGACCTCAACGAATCACCAGCCAGTGACGTGCTCTCCCCATTACTGAAACTCAATGGAAAATCAAAATGACTTCCCCCTACAAACGTCCGCTCGTCTCCATCAGTCAATGAAATGCCCAACCCTGTAATCCCAGGGTCCCATGATAGTCTCTGACAGGGACCATCATGCTGATGTTGCTCTACTCTGATCATGACTGTCTGCTCAAAGTATCCATACTGGATCCTCATAAGATGAAACAAACTATTGACCCAATGGAATCGCGTATCCCATGTCAAATTTGGAAGTTCATCACTTCCAATCCCCACTAACTGTTGATGTGCCCTACTGGTAATTGTCGAAATCCCTCCACCCTCATCCCAATGAGAATATGTAGCAACCTCTGAGATATCCTTTATCCCATGGCCTAGGATACTCTCCATCACGCCTAGGACCTCAATTGTCTGCCCCTGATGATCCACCCTTATCCTGCTGTATGCAATCAAGACACTCATGTTAGGTGGTCTTAGCCTACCAACTCTCCATGTCCCCTACCACTGTCTAGCTCCCCCTGTGCTGCTGTCAATGATAAAAGTGTCGGGAAAGGCTATCATAAATATCTGCAACCAACTATAGGACTGGAAAGTATCATATGCTTTGGTCAATCCCCAGTATTGGACCAAAAGCTCATCCACTAATACCCATGGTGAATAATCGCCTAAACTCCAACTATCGGGTACAACAGTAGATAACTTCACAAACTGTTGGTCAATCACTCTCCCTCCATCATCACTCAGATAGTTGTTGCTACTGTGAAGGTGATCTCCTAGAACTATGTGCTGCTGCAAGGGAGGGAAATCTCCATGCTCCACTAAGTGTGTCTCCGCCCTGCCATCCAATGCGTCCCCATGAATCCCATTGTACATCTCTCTCATCATCATATGCCCAAGGTGTATTTCCGTACCAACCTCTGTGTGCATATCAACCAATCCTGGAACAAAGTGTCCTCGTAACTTCCCCTGGCTCTGGAATCCTCATGTGTGTGTATGATCGATTGTCTCAGAACTACCTATGAATGGTGGCCCGTGTGACACCCGGATATCCTCCAGCAATGTAATTAAGGAACATATTTGACTCTCTGTCGAGATGGATATAGTGTATTTCTGACCAGTCTCCTCAAGGAGCTCATCTAATTTGGACTCTGATTCTTGAAGGGTTGTCTGTGTGCCTTCCAAGAATCCTTGTGTGCTCACCAATTCATGAGTGAATCGGTCCACCTCAAGCTCCTGCTTCCTCATTGCCCTGTGATACATCTCGCCAATCTCCAATAGGTAATCTCTATCCATTAATAACTGCTGGTACTCGACCCTCGTCACAGTCACTCTCTCCATGAGTGTATGGAAGTCATTAATGGCCAGTCCCCTATCTGAACTATCATGTGCCATCAAGGCTCTCCAACAATAACCTGCCACCAATGCATGTGTATCATCAATGCATCTAGTGGCTGCCATGATCATGTCCTCACTGACTCTCAATTGTCTCGTTCAGTGTCGTGACTCCTGATCACAGTCCCGCTGAGGTTCTACCTCATCTTACTGCTAGTGTCAACAATGGAATCCCCAAAAAAACACTCCTCAAAAGATAAGGCACTGAACTGCCCACTGTCCACTATGCTACTGAGTCCTCTTGTATGCCACTGCACACCATCACCAACTGTTACCCCCATATGAATCACACTGTATCCTGTATGGGCAGCTGTATCCTCCCGTGCGCTCACCCTACTAATATCATCTGTGCCTGGATCCCATAGAGATGTGTCCAGACACGGGCTATGGTCATCCTGTCCAATAAGGAGTGCATCCTCATCACTGTAGATCGATCCTAGAAGTAAGTGTCCCAACAAGCTATCGGTCTCCACAACCTGGTCCATCAATGGAATCTCCAAGAGTGGTGACTCACTGTCCTCATATTGATAGGTATGTGTAAGGTCAACTATCTCCAAGCCATACCTCTCCTCCTAGGTCTGC
>ML822800.1:2075-71132 GCA_009831015.1 Picea engelmannii
TGTGTATTATCTAATGATATCTCTTTTCATCTTGTTTGTTCTTCCATAGGTATAGTTCTTCTTGGAACACATTATCTTCCAAGAGATAGATATACAAGATATGTACAGAGACGATGCAAACAAGAAATAAGAAGAGTGTTGTTTACCTTTTAGAAGAAGAAGTCTCTTCCATCCCGCTTAGTATTCTTTGTAGGTTCCTTTTCTTCGGCAATCGATGCTTCGTGTTTCTCCTTCCTTTTCTTTAGCTCAGGACAATGATTCTTGTAGTGACCATACTTTTGACAGTTGAAGCATTGCACTTCTAAAATGTCTTTCTCTTGATTTGGCTTCCTCCTTGAACCAAACTTCCTTTTGTTCCTGAAGTTCTTGAATCTTGCTGTAAAAGCTCGATCATCGTACTTCTTTTGGGGTTTATCTTTTGTTTTGATCCTTGATTCTTCTTGAGCAAAAGAAGTCCAAAGTTATTCAAATGTCGGATACTCCTTCCTTGTGTTCATGCTTGCGGCAAATACATCCCATGTCTTGGGAAGACCATTGAGTACTATGTTCACTAATTCCTTTTTTGAAGTGATCTCTTCAATAGCTTGTAGTTGATCTCTTAACTGAGAGATCCTTACAAAGTATGATGTTATGCTGTCGTCATCATTCATCTTCATGTTACGGAGCTCATTCTTCAGACTCATAACTTGTCCAATGTTTCTAACTGAGAAGAGATTTGTTAGGGCATCGTACATCTTCTTCGATGAGTCAAGATGGGAGATGTAGGGTATCAAGTGGTCTTTTTATAGAATCCACTATGATACTCATGGAATTGATGTCACCATCTTTGAACTTCTCCATAGCTGCAACGTTCTGCAATTCCTTCTCTTTTCCTTCTTCAAACTCTGGCTTCACGATCTTTCCTTTCACGATATCCAACACTTTATTCTTGGCAAGGATGAGGTCAATCCTTGTCTTCCATTCTCTGAATTTAGAGGCTCCATCTAACTTGTTCTCAGACTTCATAGAGTTAGTCATGGCTTGCTTGACTTGGTCAAACCCTAGATTTGACCAGAAATTCAAAATTCACGTTTTGGCTTGCTGAGAGTATCAGGAGATGCGCTAGGCTAGGGCACACTGATTTGTCCAAAGATTATGTCAATATCTTCACTTAAGGTGCCTCAATGAGTGGATTAGGGTTTTTTCAACTGCTCCTGCTAGTAACCCTAGCGGTAGTGTCTTGGAAGCTGCTACTGCTAGTAACCCTAGCGGCAGTTCCTCAACGAGCTCAATATCCTAGTGGCTATGTTTCCTTCCAGTGTTTAGACTGAATGAAGGAGGTGTGGGCCCATAACCTGTTAGAATATAGAATATTGTGTGCTCGTTTTACCATTGACGATACCCTCGTCACCCAACCATAGGCCGAAGCCACCCTCCAAGCACCTTAACTTTGACTGAGAATTACTCCGGAAGCAAACCCTAGGCTATATAGCCAAACAAGGTGTAGCGCATCTTCCTCCAAGGATAGCGCACCAACAATAGATGATCAGATAGTCCAAACCCTAGCCAAGAGTTAGTCCAAGCCAATACTGAAACTGGTTGCTATAGCACCTACACCTGCAGCTCTCCTCCATAAATGCGCACCAAACTGGGAATTGCAGTGCCCACCAGTTGCTCTCTGCAAATCTGAGATGTGTCAAATGAGAACTGGCGCCCTGTATTTATAGTGGTTCTCCCAGATTTGCTGGAGCCGACTTCTCCTTCTGGATATGTGTCTGTTCAGTATATTATTATTATTTCTAGCCGACTTCTTCTCTTGGAGGCTAATAACCTAATATAAATGATCTTCTTGAGCCGACAAAACTTCTAGGGTTATTAGCCAACTCATTAGGGTTTTCTCTTACTTTCTAGAGTCTTCTATTCTCGTCAGGTTCACACGTGGAGGTAAATACCTCCCATAGCTACCATAATATTAGAGGCCTTATTTGGCCTCATATCGAGGCCAGACTCTTCAAACTTAGGGAAAGAGAGGCATGAAATAGAGAGGCATTGAGATGCGGAAAGCCATATGAATTAATGCTAAGTTGAAACTTAGCATTAATTTGAAACATAAAATGCTTAAGTTTTTTACATGCTTATATCATGATGGTTACACGTTATGTGGAAATCCACATGCTTGCATCTGGCAATCCACATGCTATCCATGTGTTTTTGCTCCACTACTATAATATTACCTGGTCGGATCGAATCCCATACATAGTTCACTTCACAAGAGCTACTTTGTTGGCCTGTGTCCTTCCCTTTGTCTGAATCCCATACAGATCCCTTTGTCCAAATCCCATACAGAGTTCACTGCACATGGGAGGACTTAACCGGGGGGCTTGGACTGCCACTAAAGATATGATTCTCTCCAAATACATTTGAATTCATGGCGACAATGGATGGAGAAATCTTCCCCTAAATGCAGGTGAATGTCAGTTAAGTACTAATAGTGCTATCAATATAAACATAACCTTGCATTATGATGGTAAATAAGATGAGAAAAATTATTTGCAGGTCTTAAGCTGTGTGGGAAGAGTTGTAGATTACGTACATTAAACGCGGAAACATTTCCCCAGCTGAGGAGGATCTCATTATTCAGATGCATTGCCTACTTGGGAATCGGTATGTGGTGATGAGAAAATATTTATCCATGTCGTAACTTCATTATCCACTCAGTTTATATAGTTTCCCTTTCAATCTGAAAGTTCGAGCCTCAATTTTTTGAATTATTGGCATAATAAATAGTACAATGCAAATGCGTGATTGTATTTTACATGCAGGTGGTCCCTGATAGCAAGACGTCTGTTGGGGCGAACAGATAATGAAATAAAAAATCACTGGAACACTTGTCTGAGCAAGAAGTCCAGTCCAGTAGGTTGCAAAATTTGAAGTCGGGACAAGAATCTCCTTCTCCCGTGCAAAAGTATGTATCTAAAACTACTCCAGTCAAAAAAACGGTAGTGACATTTTCTGGAGTGCTAAAACTAGAACGCTACAACGTTTATGGGAACAATGATAGGTCAGATCGATCTTTGAATTGTGTGATGTTAAAGAAATTTCAAATTCAATAGAGATACTTTTGGATGATTATATCCGAAGCAAAGGTTTGGAGGGCATTGTCCTTACCGTGGATGATATCAACCTTCTTGAAATGATAGAAGTTAGAAACTCTACCTGATGTATGTGGGATTTAGCGGACCAACAATTCTCACATTACCAACATTTTGCAGATGGAATCACCTACTATAGCTATTGGATTGAATAACTTTAATTTAGAATCCCCTATTGTGGTTTCTAAACTGGAACCCACAGAGTATTATTTCCAAACATAATTTTCAGTTTATATTCTCATAAGAAGACATGGATTGCAAAACGGGATAATCAGTTTATTACTATCATCATTTGCACTCAATGGTTAGCCAAATTAGGAGTTCTGAGCCAGATCTGGATGGAGTCATTTGTAAGATTTTAGCTAAGCCAATTTGTTTTTTCCAAATATGCCAAAATGAACTTGCCTGAAGGAATTCTTACTTTGATTTTCTGTAACAACTCCTGGGCTGCCTCTTAAATTGCATCCTTGAGGGAAGCTGCGTGGTGATAACGTCCCTCATTCAATACGCCCTTGATTTAGAGAACAACACCATCACTATATTTTCCCTTCATACACTACTTCTCTTGAGATGACATCTAAACCAAAACCCTAAAATGCTCTGCCCTTCATTGCTTCCTATCCATATCAGAATTACTATTTTTTGCGCATTATGGGTGGAAGACAGAATTACAGTTGTGGTCTTAGGTTTTGCGACTGCAATTCAGGTGCAACATGTTTTCTTCTTAAAAAGGGAAATCCTATCCATAAACCACATAACCAGAAACACCTGGCGCAATGCAATCAACGCGTGTCCATTTTAATGTGGAGTTTAATACAATCAAAACGTCTACATTTTTATTTTATTGTTATAAAGATAATAATACCAGGATATGGAGAATTCTTTAGTCGACAAAATTTGATCAGTCTAATCTTAATAAAAATATAACGATAACATTGTTTTTCTATTAGTGGCTAATAAAATTTTGAGTCCCCTAAACTAATTTTGGATCGTGAGGGTGGAGTTTAATTTGACAAAAGTAATCGATCATATTCATCCACCATTTTTATTAATAAACATTGGCGTTCAGCTTAATAATATCCAAATCAAACATGCATACTATGTTGATTTTAGACTTCGAAAGAGAAACCAAATAATTTTTGTCAACATTAAACCAGTCAAATTATTCATTGTTTTTAAGCAAATAGATTATTTAAAAGAGAATGAAACTGTGTACATATTTGAACTGCTCCACGTTTCGATCCAAATTTAAATGTCGAGCAATTTAAATATGAACACAATTACATTCTCTCTTAAATTAAACCACTCATTGATAACAAACAAAAAAAATATAAACTACAACAAACAACAAAATATAAACTACATTTACAGGGAATGTAATTTTACCTCCAGTCATTCGCTACATAGAGAAAGTTAAAACGAGAACGAGGTAGACTGAGGCCTTGGAGCGCGATTTTGTTATTGACAGAATCGAAATACACGTCAACCACATTAATCATCGTTTTAGCACTGTTGGGACACATAACATAACAAGAATATATGAATTTGAATTTGAAAATAAAATAATGCAAGAACAAGAATATATGTAAACTTGCGTGATTGATGATGGGATGTTTTCTACAATCACGGTTGTCGCTGGTGATAAATCGTGGTGTGGAAAACCGGCGTTTTGAGGGAGCGGATTCGCCCATGGGTATCGGTCCAAAGTTTGATTTGATAATCTGGAAAAACTGGTAAGAAAATGGTCGATAAGAATAGATAAAGGCGACTTCCCTATTTGTGTGAACGAAACAATGGATTCATTTATATCAAGGTGCCCTAGCCATCTCACAGTGAGGCTCAAATCATTTGCAAATACATGACAGTGCAATACAATATAGGGTTTTCTCCCGGCTGAGGCAGAGACAACTTCGCTTGATTAAATCTTTAGTTGGATGAACTCCCACACAAGAAATGGAATAGGTTCACCGCTCGTTCACAAACTATAAATTTCCTTTATATGAAGGGAAAAAGCCTACGAACCTAAACCTAAAATCCAAGAAGGAACACCACACGTGTTAGTTAATGCCTCCTTCGATTCCGAATATATAAATCGATTCCCCATTTTCTTTATTTAGCTTAGCACGAGAGTACCGAAGAGTCATATAGTAATGTTAATGTCAATTAGGTCATGTTAGGTCATAGATTAGAAGTAAATAGTCAATTAAATGGGTTAGCCAAATTAGGAATTCCTACTGGATGGTTGGAAGAACATAGTCTGGTCCGTGCTTAGGCTGGTGTTCGAATTCACAATTAAAGAAAGTCATAATAGCATCTTGTTTGTTATCACAAAGCTAATAGTTGTTTGGGTGTAATTTATTGGCTACCCGTCAAATCTAAATTCATATCAAAATAACATCTTGATCGACTCTTAATCCACAAACAAAGCATTTGAGAGCAAAACGAGAACCCATTTTGTATTCACGCCCTATTCCTTTCTGTTCCCAATTCTCAATAAGTATACATTATTAGTCCCTACCTAAAGGCATCAAGGACTATTGCAATCTGTTAAATCAAGTAATGATCTATCCTTCTGCTCAATTTTTACATGGAACTCATCATCGGGCATTTAAAAAAGAGGAAGAAACTTGAAGCAACATAATACTTGGACCGAAAAACCATATAGAGAAAATCAAATCCATTACACATAAGCTGAAATCGCAGAACAGGTAATTGAACTTCAAAGTTACTACAAATCTTGCTGCTATCTCTTCCTTTCTTGGCAGGGACTTGTTGCTCTGCGACTCCCCTTGTTTATAGGTTAAATCTTCTTAGCGATATCCTCTATTTAGTATTTAGCTTTTTATTGTGTCTTTAGTTTAGTTTTTTAGGTTATTTATTCCTAGGTTTTAGAAGGTTTATATTTTTTTAAGTTTTTAAATTCTTCTAGGTTAATTTTAGTTTTTATTTTCACTTTAATTTTGATTTCTAGTTTATATATTTTTAGTTTAGTTTAGATTCTTATCTAAATTTCTAGGTTTTATCTCTTCTAGGTTTAATATTTCTTATTTCTTATTTCTTTAAATTTTATTTTCTAGTTAAATTATTTTTCTAGCTTCGGTTTTTCTTCTTGTCGATTTGTAGCCAAGCTCTTTGATCTCTCTATGTCTCTACCTTCACTATTTATTATGCTTCGTTATCTTACCTTCATTTGACTATTTGTCCTGAAGATGGATCCAGTTTTGGGATCTGAAACATTGACAAATAATTCCTTGACTGTGGATTTTTCCATGAATTCTGTAAACCCAAACCACAAAAACCTAAAAATTTGAGTAGATGATACTACAACAAATCCCTGTGATTAACTTCCTTTTTAGCTCCCTTTTTTGCTTCCCCTGTATGTTTTAATGTATTTTTCTCTACTTTTTTGCAAAAGTTGCCACTATTTACCAAGATGGCACTTTTTTGGGCGTTATTTGCACTGAGCAACAGAAGTCGATGCTAAATTAGGCACTATTAGCGCCTAACTTAACCCCTAACTTAGTGCCTTCTTTAGCACCTGCTTTAGTAACTACTTTAGCGCCTAATTTTGCGCCCAAGTTAGTGCCAAGTGTAGCTTCCAGTTTAGCATCTACTTTAGCTTCTAGTTTAGCTTCCTGGTTAGCATTCAACTTAGCTTCCTTTTTAGCTTCTAGTTATTTTGTTGAGTTATTGGGGGTTAAGTGGATAGGGGCTTTGGGGATTAGGGGATTTAGGGATTTGGGGTCTAGAGATTAAGGGTTAAGGGATTAGGGGTTATGGTTTAAGGGATTAAGGGTCAAGGGATAAGGGATTTGGAGCTTAAGGGTTAGGTAGTTTAATGGTTTATTTCTTAGGGATTATATTTGGTCAAGGGATTAATGATATCCATCGACCCTGCACATAATATTTGAGATCATCTATGTCTCATTGTCATCATTCGTCATTGCCATATGTAGAATCTTTGTTGAAAATCTCTTGAAATGTTATGGAACTTCCAATACACCCATCGCAAATGTTTTCCACCAACCCCACACAATGAACAATGAATGGGGCCAATATTGAAATTTCTTCAATCTGTGCCTGTATGCATCAAAATTTGACATGGTTAGACTAGACACATGCCTTGACGATATGGGAGGGTTTCAAGACTCAAGGATGTCTGATGTCCCCACATAATCTTTGAGATCGTCCATGTTTGCATCAACGTTCATAATGGATGTCTCATTGTCATCATTTGTCATTGGCGTCTATAGAATCTTTGTTGGAACTCTCTTGAAATGTCATGGAACTTCCAATACACTCATCACACATTTCATTTATTGACCCCGCATAGTGAGTAGTGAATGGGGCCAACGTTGAAATTTCTTCAATCTGTGCCGGTACGTGTCAAAATTTGACATGTTTATACTAGACACATGCCTTGACGGTATGGGAGGGTTTCAAGACTCAAGGATGTACGATGTCCCCACATAATATTTGAGATCGTCCACGTTTTCATCAACGTTCATCATGCACGTCTCATTGTCATCATTCGCCATTCCCTTCTATATTATCTTTGTCAAAACTCTATTGAAGTGTCATGGAACTTCCAATACACCCATCACAAATGTTTTCCATTGACCTCGCACAGTGAGCAGTGAATGGGGACAATGTTGAAATTTCTTTAATATGTGCATGTATGCGTCGAAATTTGACATGGTTAGACTAGACAGATGCCTTGATGGTATGGGAGGGTTTCAAGACTTAAGTATGTATGATGTCCCCACATAATTTTGAGATCGTTGATGTTTGCATCAACGTTCATAATGGATGTCTCATTGTCATCATTCGACATTGCCATATATAGAATCTTTTTCAGAACTCTCTTGAAATGTCATGGCACTTCCAATACACCCATCACAAATGTCATCCTGCTCAACCATGAGATCATGCCTGATCCCATACTAAAAAAACATCTAGAAGTACTATTCCGATCCATTGCACTCCTTGCCCAGTCAGAATCTGTATATCCTTGCATCTTCAAATCTTCACCCAAGACATATCTCAATCCATATATGGTACGTACCATGAAGGTACCTCAACATATGCTTTGCTGCCATCCAATGTACATGTCTAGGTTCATTCATGTGTTGATTCAAGGTATTCACTACAAAGCATGTGTCTGGCATGATGTTAACCAGGTACATCAAAGATCCAATCAACATTTTGTACATCATGGGATCCACCAAATATGAATATTTGTCACTCAAGGGCTTCAAATTTATCGTCATGGGTGTGGTCATTGACTTGCAGTCCATCACCCCAAATCTCTATAGAATCTCAACAGTATATTTTCCTTGGCTAAGGAAAATCTCATTTGATCTCTGCCACACTTCTAATCCCAAGAAGTAATGCATCAAACCTATATCCTTCATCTCGAACTCTGAAGAAAGCTCCCTTTTACACCTATCAATGAGTTTCTCGTACCCTATTAGAAACAAGTCATATACATATAGAACCAAGATCAATGGGCATACATCCTTAACCTTATAGTAAAGGTTAGGATCTTCCTCACTCCTAGTAAATCCCAAGCTCATCAAATATCCATCTATCCTGGCATACCACACCCTGGGTGCTTGCTTCAAACCGTATAAGGCCTTCTTTAGTCTGTACACATGGGACTCCTTCCCATGGATCACTTATTCCTCTATTACACCATTCAATAAAGCAGTCTGGACGTCCATCTGGTGTAATTTCCATCCCACGGAGGAAGCAATCACAATGATTTATCTAATGGAAGTGTATTTTTCTATAGGAACAAAGGTTTCATCATAGTCTTCTCTCTCTTTCTGAGAGAATCCTCTAGCCACAAACCTTTCCTTGTACTTCTCTATGCTGTCATCTGCAATATGGTCGATGTCGCAGATCCATTTGGAAGTCACAACTGACTTCCCTTCTGGTGTCAGAACGACCTCCCATATATCATTCTTCATGATTGACTGATACTCCTCCATCATGGCATCCTTCCATTCTAGATTCTCAACAACTTCTTCAAAAGTGGAAGGTTATGAATCAATGATGTTTCTCATTAGTGCCACATAGATGGAAAACTTACGTGGACTCTTTCTCTCTCTAAAGGATCCTTTGGGAGCTCCATGTCCTTCAACTTCTTGCAAGGTGTTTCAAAGCCAAGCTGGTCTCTTCCTGGTAGCCACAACTTCTTCAGGTAGATCTACAAGGATTTTTGACTCTACCATATCATTCTGAACTTCTGGGATGGTTTATTTAGGTGTAGAGTTTACCATGACTACATCTTTGGGAGCCTCTTTCTCTATTCGGTCCTCATCTATGTGAGATTCCCTTGATTTTCCGAAGGCTTCATCTTCATCAGATGTTACATCTCGACTGATCTCGATCTGTCTCTGCCCTGGAATGTAAATTCGATAGGCCTTCAAAGTCTCATTGTATCCAACGAATGTGCCCTTCTTTCTTGAAGGTTCCAATTTTGTTCTCTTTTCTTTGGAAACATGTATAAACATTAGACAACCAAAAATCCTCAAGTGACTAACTTCTGGCTTCTTTTCGGTGAACATCTCTTCAAGTGTCTTGTTCCCCAATATCTTATAAGGGCTTATGTTTTGCACATATACAACCGTATAGGATGCTTCTGCCCCGAAATGCATGGGTAGGCCCTGGTCATGTATCATTGCTTTTTCTTCTTCTATGATGGATCTGTTCTTTCTTTCTGCAACCCCATTCTGCTGGGGGTTGTAGGGAGTTATAAGCTCCCTCTCAATCCTTGCTTCTTGGAAAAAGTCTTTAATAAAATAATTTGAGGTGTACTCACCTCCATTGTCAAATCTCAAAACTTTAATCTTCCTCTCATAGATATTCTTAACTAAAGCCTTGAACTCTTGAAACTTGTTAAGGACTTCATCTTTTGTTTTCAATAAGTATATCCATGTCTTCCTAGAATAGTCATCTATGAACAACACATAGTATACAAAGTTTCCAAGTGATGGCATCGTCATATATCTACATACATCAGAGTGTATGATGTCCAAAATACCTTTGGACATGCTATCAGTGCTTGTAAAGCTTCCCTTGACATTCTTTCCAAGTGCACAACCTTTTCATACTCTGCCATGGTCTATCTGGAATTCTGGTAGACCTGTAACCGTTTTGCTAAAAAATGGTAATGCTTTATAGTTCAAGTGGGAAAGCCTTCGATTCTATAGTTCACTAGAACTAACACTATTGTGTACATTGTCTTGTTCTTGGTATCCCTTCAACTTATACAGTCCGCCCTCTCAGACACCAATCACAATGGCTTTATTTATGCTTGAATTATTGGGCCATAGAAGGACTTGGCCATCCAAAAAATCTACTCTAAAGACTTTATCTTCTAAAGCTGAAATAGATAGAAGATTCTTCTTTAAGCCTTGTATAAATAATATATATTTAATTTAAAGAGGGTTACCTGAATCAAGTTGTAAGGAGGCTTCTCCAACGCCTTTGATTGCATGGAATTGTCTCCAAGAACCACTTGAAGTGAAGAGTCATTTTCTGTTAATTTTGATAGAGAGTTTCTTAATCCAATCATATGCTTGGAAGCACCACTATCTATGAGCCAAGTATCGCTTCCTTGAGTGATGGTTCTGGTGAGTGATGAAACAAATACAAATTCTTCATCCTTGGGTTTGCGTTCTTTAACATCAGCTGCATGTGCATGGTGCTTCTTCTTCTTTTCTTTCTCATGTTTGTGAGGTCATTGTGTGGAATAATGTCCCATCTTCCTGCAATTGAAGCGTTGAACCTTTGACACATCCCTCTTATGTCATGGTTTCTTAGACTTCCTTAGAATTCCTTCTTGTCTTTCATTTCTCTTCTCCACTTGTGCTGCAAGTGCTTGGTTTTCCTCATCATCTACATTTTTTTTCTTGGATATCAATCTAGATTCCTCTTGAGAGCAATCTTCCCATAACTTGTCAAACTTGGGTAACTTCCTTCTTGCACAAATTCCTTGGAAAAATGGGTCCCAAGAGGGAGGGAAACCATTTAGCGTAGTAGTTACTAGTTCAACATATTATACTGGATATCCAATGGTTGATAACTGGTCTTCGATTCGTGAGATCCTTGTAAAGAAGTTGGCTATCATCTCTGACTTGTTCATAGTTTCATTTTTGAGTTGATTCCATAGGGTAAGCTTTCGACTGGTGTTCTTGCTTTCATAGAGTCTGGTTAGGGCATCAAACATCTCCTTTGCAGTCTTTAGTTCTGATACATTGGGTATCAGGTGATCCTTGATTGATTATGTCAAGATCCTCTTGGTCTTGACCTCATTCTTCTTGAACTTTGCCTTTGCTTCTTCATCTCTGGGTTCTAGGAGCATCTTCTTGACATGATCCAATAATTCATTGTCTTATAGAATGAGTTGTATTCTATGATTCCAGGATCTGAAGTTATCTACTCCATCCAATCTATCTTCAACTCTCATATTGGTTGACATTTTCGTCGATAGAAACCCTAGCACTGAAAAACCTCAAATTTTCAAACTTCACTAAACTGCACGCTAAGGGTTTCAGGGGGTGCACTAGGTTAGGGAACATTATTCTGTAAAGGAATTATTCCCAACTTCCTTGGGATAGTTCTCAACGACCTTGACAAAGTATTGCAGCTGCAAGGTGCCGTTTTAGTGATATTTCCTTCCAATGGTCAAACTATTATGAAGGTAACTGACTCTGATACCATATTGGATTTTCCTTATTTACAAAGAATTAGTGTTACTAGTGTTCTTTTACTTCATTACCATTAGCATAAATATCATGTACTGAGCAGTAACAACATAGACAAGAGACAGAAAAGAACACATGAGATTTATCCTGGGAAAACCCCAAATGGGGGAAAAACCCAACAAACTTTCTTAGATAGATTTCGTTCACAAAGAAATTCCAATCAGATAAACCCTAGAACAAGTGCTATCTTAACTAAAAGTCCCACGCCAATTTTAGCAACAACACCATACAAAGGTATCACACCTCCTCAAGGAGTAGCACACAAGAGAGAGATACCAAAAGACTGGGCAATAATAAACTTTGTAGCTGCAACAACTGCGTCACCTCCTCCAAACTTGTGCCTTGCTTCTGTGTAGATGGGAGAGTATGAGTGAGTGAACAAATGAGCCAAGACATGCTCTACTTATAGTCTTACTGGTCACTAGACTGGGCTGAATTCTTCTTTGGACAAGTGTCTTTTCATTATTATTTTATTCTTCTGGGCTGAATTCTCTTCTAGGGTATTTCAATATCTATTCAATGGATCTCTTTCTTTCAGAATCTTCTCTGCATCTAAGAAAGGTCATCTAGGAGGAAAAAATCCTCCCGTAGCTACCAAAACATCAACAATCAATTCATCCCACCATAACAACACATTAAGAGTTCAACACTATCTTCATCCATATACAACCTTCATTATACACAAAAGAGGTGCATTCGAATTCCAAAATAGAATGCAACTGAAAAATCTTTGACAACCTACTAGAAGGGACAACTTATATGGATTTAGCTTATTTTGTGAATAAAAAAATATCTCAAATAGAATATTTTCATGAATACACGAGGATTGAAATGCCTATGCATTACATAGTACTATGCATGCTTCAACAATATTTTAATAAAGTGTTATTCATAACATTCCCATTCCAGTAGATGAAAATCAAACTCTTTTATAGTATACAATAAATTATATAGGGTTTATGCATAAATTAACAAAAAATGAAATGGATAGAGGCCATGTTTATCTATCAACCCTAATTTTTATGTAAACAACATGGATGATACACTGTTGAACCTGTCATGGATTTTACTTAATACTATCAGGGGAAAAGTTTCCATGGTAGAATACTAAAAAAAATCAACCATATTCACATATATTCAATGCAACTTCTAGTATTGAACCGCCAAATTATCATACCCACAACATTTGTGAAACTAGTGACCAAACTACCATTCTTCCCATGTCTCTTATCCCTCACTTTGAAACCAAGGTATTAACTTTCATTTCAATTGCACACTAGTACTCAATTCCATAGGTCACAACCAACATGTTTGGTTCTACCAAATTTTGATAACCACTCCACCAACACTAGAGTCACTCAACAATTCATTGAAGTAGAATATGAGGGATAACATGCAATACTACACACTCCTAGCCATGACAAATATCTTGTACACTCAAAAAATGATGTTTTGATGTAATTTATTCCAAATCTAGACCATATTGTCATTACTTCATCTCACTTAGGCGATGTGTTTCCTACTATGCTTCATCTCTAGCCATGGTTCACAAATCCTAACCAATTTCACATTCAACCTTCACAATCCGTTCCTTGTCTTAGTGCCCACATAGATTTCATACAACATTCCATGATGCAAGCTTCATTACACTGGTGGTAGTTGAGAGATTCAACACTCAATTAGTCATGGCATGATTTCTTTACTATCATCTAACTTGGGAAGGCTTATGTGAACACAATCGAGAGTGATTTGCCTCTAATTTTTAATTATTCTTCCTCCTAGATTTCTCTACTTTGTGAGACTCTGGATGATCATGTGGTATTTGTGCCAATGGAGTGATTCTATAAATGATCTATTTTTGTGAGTTATTAACAATGTAGTCTTGTAATACACTGATCAATCTCCATTGATGCTCATTTATTGTCTTTCCACCCTTGAAAATTCTATATGATTTATCTAGCTTTATCATTGAGGTGTAATCAATGGACTTGAGAGCGGATCTGCCTTGAAAGGAGGGTCTAGGTAGCAATGGAGATGTGTAGCTGAGTATACACTTCTGTAGGTGTCATGATTATAATATTGTATTTTACAAAAATGAGATTGGGACTAAATGTTTGCAACATCTTATGGAAGACATCAGTGGGATGTAGTTGTAATTGATCTTCCACCTCTTGTTCTTAGGTAGGTTGGGATTTGTTCCTAGTGAGAACCTAAACTCATACCTTAATGATCTAATGATTTTAAGTAAGATTTGATAGAGATTCCAAGACTTGGTGGTGTACATCCTTGGATGAATTTGAGAAAGGGGTCTTTGTTAATGGCACAGACTCTTTCAATGGCGAGTTGTGAGGAGAAGCATCTATAGAAGGAATTTTTGAGACACTAATTTCTCTTGACATGGGGGCAATTCCCAAAATTTTAAATTTTTTCTTGCTAATGCAAGGGGCAAATATAGATTACTGTTGGGAGGTGAGGTCCTTTTATTTGATTGGAATTTTTATATGGAGTAGGGCATTGTTATGCTTGCTGCATTGGATGATTTTGAGTTGATTGATGCTTTTTTCAATCCTTAGTGCAATTTCCATAATCATGGCATGGATCATTGCAATTTGATTGAAATTTATTATAATTAAGAACTTGTATGTAGATCGATCCTTCCAAGTTGAATTGAATCACTTTAGAGATCCCCTTCTCCAAGTCAAATTCCATATAGATGTGAAAACATGAGTATTATGTCATCTTTGGATCCACCCTATCAATGTACTAACCAAGGGAGATTTTAATTGTAATTAAGTTTTGGTCATGCCAAAATATTGGTGAGAGATTACGCAATCAGACCCAGACCAACACCGTTGTGGTTCTTTCAAATTTAATTGTGGTTTACTACCTTCTATATGACATGGTGTGATCTTATTTACCAACATCACTCTTAATGAGGATTTTAAGTGTTATTTTTGTGGAAAAGTGGAATGTCTGCAAACACCCTTGCTAGCAGTCTATTAAACCTATTGGTTTTTTCCTTGCACTCAACCCTTTTTCATCACCCCACATAACCCTGAATTCTGTATTTTTCACCATACCTTCAAACATGATATCATGGATTTGCATTCCTTGCAAGATATCCATGACTCTATGTTTACTTGCTACAACCATATMWAAACCTTCACCGCCAAAATTAGATCTCCTTGATTTAGACAACCCCTCCAACCATTATAAAATTMTTTCCTYAATGACCACCTCTTCCCCAACCACTAACTCCTCTCTCTACCATCACAATTTCCAAATCAAACAATACTTATCCCAATTGATTATTGACGATGGTTGTGAATGAAATCTCACATCCCATGAGCTAGTTTATGAACTTCATATTCTTTTTATACCCCATCCTCAACCCTACCATCTAGGATGGGTCAAAATTTAGGGAACCTCTATCCTCATCACACAATGCCACCAAAGTACCTTTTCCATTGAACACCACATTAACACAATATATTGTGATGCAATTCCACTAGACTACACATATATGATCTTAGGATAGTCTTGTTATATTAATCACAAGCCATCCATGATGGGAATCAAAACACATATACTAATGAGCTCCTATGCCAATGCTACCAATTATGTTCTACCACACCTCCATATCTTTACAAACCCCATTTATTAATATGCACTATTGTTCTTCATCACATTTTACTCAACTACTACCTTTATGTGTCATTCAACAACTCAAGGTAGATACTGACGGAATAGACTCGTGTAAGTACTATTTCTCATAAGAGAATGGAATGGAATATATTCATTTTAAATATCTTCATCAAGAGATTAAAATACTTGAGTTTCTTCAAGATTCTTATTCTTATTGCCTAAAATTTGAACTAACTTTCTCAACTTCAAGAATATATAAATACTAT
The DNA here is from genome assembly GCA_009831015.1 of Picea engelmannii. Lineage (NCBI taxonomy): Eukaryota > Viridiplantae > Streptophyta > Pinopsida > Pinales > Pinaceae > Picea > Picea engelmannii. Next base: position 17,892 of record ML822800.1, read on the forward strand.
AATCAACATATTAAAGTCTAATTTAGACATGATATTTTAACTCAAAATTTGTTCTCAAGGATGAAAATCTCCATGATTGTGCATTTTTGTTATAAAGGGAACTACTGTAATCCACCAAATCTATTTAGTTGAGTGTTTGGAATCGTATCATAGTCTGACTCCCTATAGTTAAATCTTGATAAATGTATATAAACTTGCAGGTTTGAGCCTCCGTAGGACTCTTATAATATTTTTACATTCAATGGAGGACTTATACATGATTCTTACTATAATTCTATTGCACCAAGGAATTTAATTGGTGGGAAACGAGAGGTAGTTTAAAACTAATTGGCAAAGAATTCAAAGGTATATAGCTATATATCTTCTCCTAGAAATATTTTGAGGGATAATGCTAAGTTTTATAATATATGATAGATAGAGACTAATCATATATGACTAAATTTGACTTGGATAATCATTTTATTATCTTTGTCTTCATAATCCACACTAAGATTCATTGAAATATTTAGAGTACATGAACCTTATGGTAATTTTGAAATATTTTATGAATATTTCCTTAGGCTAGAAAACCATTGATCCTAAAGAGAGCTTGGTCACTGATAGAGGCATTAATTTTAAGACTACCTTTGAGTACTCTTGTAATATTTCCCTTCTAGGTCAATATCCCAATAGATGGATCTTGGAGTTAAGAGTGGCCATGTATCCTTCTATCATATTTCATGAAAAAATGTGATGTTAGTAAAAGATCATCTGTCCTTAAATCTTATATCATGGAAAAGTATCATGCTAGTAAATAAGAACAAATGGTTTGTTAAGTTATAGTCATGCTAGGAAATACGAGCACATGGGATTGATCACCATAATGAATCCTTGATCAAATTATTTTGATTAGAAAAATAATTAACACACAATTACATTAAATTTATTCCCTACTTCCAGATTTGTTTCTAATTCCCTATGTTAAATTTGTTCTGTAGAAGCCCATCATATCATTTCATCAAGGTAGGTATAACCTTTCATTCTTCTCACTTCATTTCGTGCATCATGGAGTTCAATAATTTAGTGTTCAATATCTAATTAAATGCCCATTATATATAATTCTATGTTAAATAATTGTATTCACCATAAGAATTTAGAATGCCTAATCAATTCCATGAAGGGAGTAGGTTCATATCGATCACCAATATATCTTCTACACATGGCATGATTACATAGAACCTTACCTAATAATACATATCAAAAATATAATTATGTCCATAAATTTGTTTAATATTTAATTATACATTAAATTTATTTAATCTCTAATTATGTATAATCTATTTAGTGGGATGTTTGGAAGCATATGATAGCCCGATTGGTTATATTTTAATCTTGGCAGATAGATATAAAATCATAGGTTTGAACCTCCTTAGGACTCTTATAAGCTAGTTTCATTCAATGGAGGACTCTAGATATAAGCTAGTTTCATTCAATGGAGGACCCTAGATATAATCTTGTTACTATAATTATATTGCACCAAGGAATTCAATTGGTGGAAAAAGAGAGTTGGTTTAAAACTATTTGTCAAATAATTAAAAGGTATATAGCTATATATTCTCTCCTACAAATTGCTATGAATTAATTGAATTGATTGGTTCTAAATGGAAATAATAACACATGGGATTCATCACCATATTGAATCCCTAGACCAACTTATGTTGATTAGAAAAATAATTAATACATGATTACATTAAATTTATTCTCTACTTCCAAATTTGTTTATAATTCCCTATGATAAATGTATTTCCTAGAAACTTATCACATAAATGTACCATAGACAACGATTTCCCATTGTGGTTAACATGGGGAATGGTCTAGGGCAGTCTCTCTTCTTGAGGGTTACTCAAGAAGACTGGTCCACCTCGTCGAACATAGATTTACCATTGTGGTTAACATGAGGAATGGTCCATTTTGGAGGTTGGTGCAGGACAATCATTTCCTTTGGAAATGGTCCAGACAGTCATTTCTTACGGTAGATTCATTTTCTCTAGGTTGCACTTTGTTTAGTGCTGGAGGAATGACCCAGGGTGGGGAATGATCCAGGTTCAGAAATCAGGGACAACTTTCCTTAGGGAAGACTCATTCTCTCCAGGTTACACTTTATCTAGTGTCAGAGGAATGGACCAGGGTGGGGAATGGTCCAGGCTCAGAAATCGGGACAATTATCCTTCCTTGTTTGAGAAGAATAGTCCAGATAGCTCATCATTGATGTTTTACCTTCTGAGGGTAGATTCTCTTCCAAGATCTCACAGATGTGAGTGGAAGAATGGCCCAAATGATTCAGTTTATATCATAACAATGTTTTCTATGCAGGTTGATATCAGATGATTGTTATGAAGACTGTATGTCTCTAGACAGTAGATGTATACTATTGTGGTGGATGTGTTCCACTATTTGTGACTATACGTCACTGATCAAGTACCTGTGTGCTACTTGGTGTGGTAGTGTACCATTGGATTGTAGTTGTGTACTACTATGGATAGACACAATTGTGTTCTATTGAATGATATTGTTCTGATTGCCTTGAAGACTATCAACAATGTTGGAAATGATTATCAGCTAGATGGATGATTAATGGACAAATATTTCCCAGATGAAAAATGGTCAAGGACATTTATTTTTCTAGGACATATGTCCGGATTATAAGAATGGTTCTTGTGTCACTCTATGGAGTGAGTGACTTATCCAACATCATGTCTGATTACTCAGATGGAGTATGGTTTCGAGAGATGATGCGGTTGTTGACATTGATAGTCTATATGACTATGTTGATGCTACCGGGTAAATGGTATGTTTGTGCTCAGGACCATTACCTTCAATACCTCCCTAGATAGGAGGGAGTGTTGATATTATGGTATCTTTGAGAGGTATTTACCTCAACGTGTAAATCTAACAAGAATAGAATATTCTAGGAAGAAAGAAGAGACTCTAATAAGTTGTCTAATAACCCTAGAAGACAAGTTGGCTCAAGAGGATAATTTGTATTAGGTTATTAGCCTCCAAGAGAAGAAGTTGACCAGAAGAAATAATATATAATGAGTAAATAGGTATCTAGAATGAGAAGTTGGCCCAGACAGTTAGCCAGAATTAATATAAATACATGAGGCCAGTCTTCATTCTGACAGGCATTCTCAGAATTGCAGAGCAACACTTGTGCGCGCTACAGTTTCCTAGTTTGTGCATAAGTTTGGAGGAGAGTTGCCATTGCAGCTGTTGCAGCTAGTAGATTTTGGTTTTGGCTTGGAATATCTCTTGATTATGGTTTGGACTATCTGATCAGCTCTTTTTGGTGCACTATTCTTGGGGAAATATGCGCTACCCTTTGTTTGGCTATCTAGCCTAGGGTTTGCTTCCAGAATGTTTCTCTGTCAAGGTTAAGGTGCTCGGAGGGTGGATTCGGCCTATGGTTGGGTGACAATAGTGATATTTTTGATGGTAAAATGAGCACATCCATTATATTCTAACAGAGTGTTTGATCACAACACTAGAAGAGTGTTGATCTCATTTCGTATTGTACTTCTTACTTTTGATCTTTGTTTCAGACAGGTCACAAGTGATAGCTCTAAAGGGGCTACAGTGATGATTATTCATGCTATTGTTTTATTTAGTATTATAAAAATCATATTATTCTTTCTTGTTGTTTTGTTGACCTTGTTTCAAGTCACAGGTGATAACCCTGATGAAGCTATAGTGAAGGTTGCAGAAGAAAATATATTAGATGAGACATGAAGCAAACTATGTACATGGACATATACATTCATGTACCAAAGAAGATGAAGAATAAGTTATATTTTGAAATACAGAGTATCTCATATGGAGATTGATTGTAAGGAGAAGAAGGCTCCAAATATGACCGAACATTAGAACAAGAACTCACAGTGGATTTTTTCAAAGGATAATGAAGCCACCTTGACATGAAGAAGAATTCACTTGAAGTATGACTCAACTTTTCATATTTAAACTTGGTATTCAACACCAAGTATACCCCATAAGAGATGATGAAGTCCTTGTAGACTCAGAAGAAATCAAGAGTAAGCCTAATCTTAGAAAGGATCAGATGAAGAAATAACTTCCGAGACTGGGAGATAGATTCCATGAGAAGACTAGATCGTAGCTTCAAAGACTTCTAGGAGATATGAAATACACTGGGAATATTACCTTCTTTCAGTGATAGAGAAGGAAGCCAGTTAGAAAGACTAGAATATGGATCTTTCTGTGAGACTAGAAGAGAAGTCAATATTAACTTCCAAGATTGATCAAACAGATCAAGCATGTTGCAGATGTACAAATCCTGATGAGTGTCCAAGAAGATTCTCCCACCAAGAGGGAGAATAATATGATGAGACACTTACTCCAGTAATTAAAGAAATAGTTCAAGTATTCATGAAGACAACCAGAAAAACCATGATTCATATATAGTATGATATGCAGGGGAAAAAATTCCCATATTTAAAATTGAGTGGTGATTAGTGTAGTACATTAATTGAGTCATGGAGACATGACTATAATAAAATATAGAGTTACCTCCATGAAAGAAGAAGAGCTACATTTAGTATCAGTTATTGAGCCACTTTTAGTTTCAGATGAAGTTGTTTCCATGATGGAGTAGAGGATTTACTCTCTGATTTCAACAATCACAATAAGAATGGAGCAATCATTCTCAACTTCAGAGCAACTGCAGGTGCAGAGTCCTAGTTCCAGAAGGAATAATTGCAGAAAGAGGAGAGGACATACTCTCAGGAAGTGAGACAAATAGTGCTTTGCAGAGAGCACATATAGATAGCACATGAATGTGTAGATTGATTTGCAACTGAGCAAGTGTACCAGATTGGTACAATGTAATGAGAAAATTTGATTTGAAGATTGAATATAGAAAGACTCATGTCTGTCGGTTGAAGGAAGATCTATACGTGTTGAAGAAAGCTCCTAGAGCTTGGTATGGAAGAAATGATAGTTTCCTGACGAGCTTGGGCTTTACCAAGTGTAAAGCTAATTCTAACCTTTACCTCAAGGTTATGACTGATGAGCCAATGATGTTACTACTATATGTAGATGATGTATTCTTGACAAGATGAAGAAAATATCATCACAGATTGCAAAAGATGCTCACTACAGAGTTTGATGAAAGACCCAATGCATTATTTCTTAGGTCTTGAAGTTTGGCAGAGCCCCAGAGAAGATATTCCTTAACCAAGGGAAGTATGCAATTGTAATAATGAAGAGGTTTGACATGTTGGAATGTAAATCCATATTCACACCCATGGAAACGAATTTGAATATCCTGGTTGACACTTCGTTGGAATTGATTGATGCTATGTTGTACAAACAGATCATTGGATCGTTGATGTATCTGATGAACACTAGGCCATATATATGTTTTGCTGTGAACACCTTGAGTCAATCTCTGGTAGAGCCCAAACGTGTTCACCCGGTTGCTGCAAAACATGTGATGAGGTACCTTAAAGGTACATTAGATTGTGGTCTTAGTTATAATGGAGATCATGACTTCAGATTGTATGGATATACTAATTTAGATAGAGATGGAAGTGTTTCTGATAGAAATAACACTTTATGATGTTGTTTCAGTCTAGGGTCAGCCATGACTTCATGGCAGAGTAGGGAGAGATCCAACATTTCTCCCAGCACGACAGAAGAAGAATACATTGTTGCATGTTCCGCCAGTTGTGAAGCCATATGGCCTCATATGTTGTTGACAGATCTATTTGATCTGGAGATGGAAGCCACCATGATCGTATGTGATAACCATAGTTGTATAAAGATGACGTGTTCCATGATGAGTCGAATCACATAGAGATTTGGTATCACTTCATTCATGATACGATGCAAAGGGGAGATTTATAGATCCAATGTGGTTGCACAGATGAACAGGTTGCAGATGTGTTGACCAAGCCCCTGTCTCATGTAAAGTTTGAGCACTTTCGAGACAAGCTTGGTATAGTCCGAAAGGACCTCCCTCGAAAGGGGGAGTGGTGCAGATGATACTATGGTATCCTGATCAGTAGTGGTAGCTCCATTAGGATTTTGTATCCTAGGGAATCTTATGATTATTGGACAGATCTTTTGGATCTGTAAGAGTACAACAAAATTTTGTTGATTCCAGCCTTGTGCTAAAGATTTCTAGCTTCGTGTTGATGTTGTTGTTGATTCCAGCCTCATCCTGAATATTTCCATCTTTATGTTGATGTTGTTGATGCCGAACTTGTGTTGAATATTTCCATCTTCGTGCTGATGTTGTTGTGCTTCCAACCTAGTGCTGAATATTTCCAGCTTCGTGTTGATGTTGTTGTGATGCCAGCCTCATGCTGAAGATTTCCAGTCTCATGATGAATATTTCTAGCCTCATGCTGATGTTGATGAGATGCCAGCTTCGTGCTGGAGATTTCCAACCTAGTACTGATGTTGATGATGCTCCAACCTTCATGCTGTGATGCTGATGTTGTTGATGATGCTCCAGCCTTCGTGTTGTGATGCTGTTGTTGTTGATGATGCTCCAGCCTTTGTGCTGTGATATTATTGTTGTTGATGTTGTATTAGCCTTGTGCTGTTATTGACGAGGATGTATTAATGTTATACAAATCCATGTTGATGTATATGATGATGATGCCATTCTAGCTCCCTACTGTGAATGATGATATTGATGATGAGAAAAACTTTTGATGATTTATAGATATGCTAGCCAGTGTTCCAGATGTTGTTGACATTGTTTCCCTCTCTCTCTCTCTCTCTCTCCTGATGATGTTGTAGAATACCATTCTTGTTAAGGGGGAGTGTTGAAATATTGTAACTACAAAGAGTATTCTATTTATTTATTGAGTCATTATTAATTAGATCAATCCCATTTTGTGGATTAATCATGTCAGGCATTGTAATTTACCAAATGCCCTTTTGTGGATTGGTCAAACCCTAAATATATTATGCAAATTGAGAAGTTGCCCCCCAGGCTAATTTAAAGTGGTTTTAACCACTCAGAAGACAACTCGGCCCTGCCCAGTGAAGAGACACCTTTCCAACGCCTGCCAGTTTTTATAAATAAAGGAAGCCAATGCCTCATTTGTTCACTCACTTATCTCACTCATCTAGTGCGCAAGTTTGAAGAAAGATGCAGTTGCTAGTTGCCGGAAGAAGGAAGAGAGAGAGGCGCATTGCTCAGTGGAGGATATTCTCCAGTGTTTGGTTTATTGTCTTGGCATTGTATTCACTATCTATATTAAGGAAGTTTTTGCTAGGTTTTCTCCCCCATGAGGTTTTCCCGGGATAAATGTTGTGTATCTTGTGATTGTGTTTCTCTCATTTATCCTACCTATGCTATGGTTATCTAGTAATTTGAAAAGAAACCTAATAATAGCTAAAAAATTAACAAGAACACAACTCAAGAACATGAAGATGTAGAGTTCATAAACTATCCAATTATACTTCACAAGGGTGTCTCAAATCAAAGAACAACTTGAAGCCATTGGAGACACAATCAAAGAAGTTGAATTGGTAATGACTACATTGAATGGTCTCCCCAGATCTTGGGAATAATTCATTTAGGGAATATGTTCAAGAAGAAGGCTAACAAGGTTTAGCAGACTATGGGAGGATTATACTCTGGAATAAGCTATATTGGAAGCAAGAGAAGAGAAACTAGGTGATGAAGAAAATCAAGCTCTAGCAGCTCATACAAAAAAGGGGAAGATCAATAAGGAAGCTCATTCACACAAAAATCCTCATGGATTACAAAAGACACACAAGTTGAAGAAGGATTTCTCAAATTACAGGTGCTACATCTCTAAGAAGATGGGACACATTGCAATAAATTGTCCAAACTCTAAAGGTCAGGTCAAAAAAGGAAAGTATAAAAGACATCATGCTCATGACAAAAAAGATGATGAACCTGATTAAGAAAGAGCCAAAGAAGAAGAATCAAGAAAAGAATATGTATTAATATTATCTCTTACATGTACAATCACTCATGGAAGTGACACATGGATTATTGATAGTGGTGCTTCTTGTTGATGATTGCAGCTATGTGAGACATTCCCTAGCTTACAAACCTGGGAGAAATCCCTTGAGAGGGGTATGTGGTTCCTATCTAAGATAGATATGGAACGTAGATATGGACTCCTTACAGAGAGTTGAGAAGAACTCCAGATGATTCTCCTGTGTAACGCAATGAGAAAGGAGATCTGCAGAATTGGACGTACTTGTGGCTAAGCACAAGGTGAATGTGTGAAATCCCAAAGTGTTGGGTGCATTGTCATGAGAATAGAAATGAAGATGATGTATTAGCTTCCTCTGAGAAGAAGAGTTGACGAGAAACTCCAGATGACTCTCCTTTGTAATACAGTGGGAAAGAAGATCTATTGAGTGGACGTGCCTGTGGACGAGCACAGGTGAACGTGATCCTAGTGGCTGAGCACTAATGAAGAAGTGGCTCTTCTGTGTAATGTAGTGAACTAGAGATATGGACATCCCTATGGATGTTCCCCTAGTGGATGAGCACTAGTGGGTGTATAAGATCCCTTGCTATATTGTTCAAGAGTCAGACCTGCCCGTAACCCTAATTGTAATGTAAAGGGTACAAGTTGGCCCCACCTTAATGTGATTAATAATAAATGTAAAAGATAATTAATTTGGTTAATATTAATTATAAGGTGACTTAGAGAGATCGACCCTGTTGTGCCAATAAACACAACTGTTGATAGGACAAGTCTAATATAAGTAAAGGTAGATTCCCCATTGTGGAATCATATCTTTCATGTGAGTTTGGAAATTTCAACAAGTACACCTTCTTGAGAAAAGTGAACACCTCTCTTGGGCACTAGTCTTCTAGGGTTTTAGCACCCTCTTGTGTGCTAGGTTTTATTGGTGGTGAAGGTCTCTCTCTTAAATAATATAGCAAAGGATTTGGCTAGGTTTTCTTCCCTTGTTGAGAAGGGTTTCCCATGATACTTCTTGTTCTCTTGTGCATGGTGTTTCTTCTTGTGATCTTGGTTGCTGCAACATTATTGGTTATGGTTAAGTTAAATGCTAAAATGGAATGAACTTCATGATTAACCTTTCTCATTGAAAACTCAACATGGTATCAGAGAATAGGTATTGAAATAACTCACTTTTGCAGAATCGTACGACCCTCCTAGGGTTTCCAGAAAATCCGTATGACCCTCCCTTCTGTGGTGTTCTAGCCCTTAATACTTGGACGTTGGGGCTATTTTTGGCATAGAAGAGTACAACCTCTTTCAGTGCATCTATAGAATATTTTAAAGTGAAATTTTGAATTTTTTTTTATTCTTGGCCCTAGGGTTTCTAGGGTGCTGAAATTTTCTGCAGAATCTTGATCATAGATTTCTGGAACTTCTCGAAGAAACATTTTTCTTAATTCAACAAGCATCTCTGTGACTATCAATTTGATTGTTGGCAGTCATAAGTCCAACAAAATCCAAGGTTAATAATTCAACCTAATCATTAGGTTTTCAAAATCCAGTGGGAGAGAGTTTGAAGAAACCAAACAAATGAAGAACGAAGCATTAGTAGAAGATAGGCTTGATGGAGCAAGCAACATCAACTCCTGGAAATCAAGGCTTCAGGTCACCCTTGAAGAATATGACCTTTTTGATGTGGTAATTAAAACCTTACCAGACACAACTACATATGTAGAGAAGAAGATAAGAAAGGAAGAAGATGTCAAAGAAAGAAAATTAATCATCTACTCAGTAAGAGAACATCTCTTACCTCGTATTGCCAACCTCAAGACAACTTATGATATGTATGAAGAATTAAAAGAAATGTTTGAAGGTGAAAACACCCTCAAATCCATTGCCTTGAAGAGCCAACTTCAAAGTACCAATATGATGAAAGGTGACATAGTTTCCATATTATTTATGAAGATATCAGAGATTAAAGAGAAGCTAGAAACCATTGGAGAAATCATGTCTGATAGAGAACTTATCTTAACCACTCTCAACAACCTTCCAAAACAACGGGAGCCTTTTCTTTAGAGTATTAGTAGAAGAGAATCTCTACCAACCTTTGATCGTCTATGGAAAAATTGTAATCAAGAAGAACTTAGACTTAGAAATAGAGGAGTGGAAGACTCCTTAGAAGAAAATCATGCTCTTGCACTTCATACAAAGAAGAGAGGAAAAATTCAAAAGAAATTTTAGACAAACATTCAAAGATGAAAAATATTCATCAAATCCAGGTTATCAAAGAAGAGATGTTTCAGAAATTCAGTGCTTCAGATGTGGCAAATATGGACACTATGCAAGAAACTGTCAAACCAGGAAGAAGGGTAGACACTGTGCTTCTACCGCTGACATTGATGTAGATCCACCTCAAAATAATGAAGATAAGAGAGAGGAGAAGTACTTCCTATAAAGGCTAAAGCATGACTACAAACTAGGTAAATCAATTGATCTCTAATTTTATAGTTGATTGCATTTTTAAATAAATGAAGGATATTATCCCTAGTATGGGAACCCTCAAAGACTTGGACCATTATCCTTGGTATGAGAGTACAAATCATATTTGATTGATTATTATGTGAGATAAGTAGATATATTGTCCTTAAAGAAGAAATACCCATTCAACAAATCCAAAGAATCTCAGATTTAGATTGACAGTGAAACAATACCTTCTCCCCCTTCAACAGTTCAGAGGGAGACAAACATTATTCCAACTAATTCAGTTGCTCCACTTAATATAACCAGAGATATTACAGTGGGGCATAAAAAACATTCCCAAGATCAACAAAATATTCTTTAAGACAGAGATACATACAAGTTCCTCAAGGGACACCTTGAGAAAGCAAAAGAGTTTTCAAAACTATCCTTCAGTCACGAGCCACTTCATTGAAGAAAAAAAAAGAAGGAAAAATAAGTATGGAAAGATTACATAACACAAGAATACTGGTGTATCTTAAAGAATGATAAAGGGAAGTTTGTGGTAACTTCCAAGTAGAGAAAGCATGCAACTGATGAAAGTGTCAAGAAATACAAAACTAGAGGACTCTCACAAACAGAGGGAGTTTTTTATGATGAGACACTTGATCCAATAAGACCAATATACTTCCATCTGTACTACCATCCATGAGTTGGAAACTATATCAGATGAATGGATTCTTGATGAGTATGGGTCTTAGCAAGAGTATTGTTGATCCAAAACCTATATTACTATAGAGTTGGTGACAATAACCTAATTTTTTGATGACTTATTTAGAAAGTCTTGTTGTTGAAAACAAGCAAGCCTTAACTTCTGATTTTTGAGTTGAAGGACCTGAGTATGATCCACTAGTTCTTGAGACAAGAAGTATGAAAGAGGACCAATGATATTTTTCCTAAGTAAAGGAAAATATACAGTGGGAATATTAAAGTTCAAGTATGAAATAATGCAAAACCGCTGTGATGGATTTGAAGAAAATGAATGATGATGCTCCACACGGGAGTGATCCACAACTGATTGAGCCATTGATATACCTAGATAACACCAAACCTAATTCATGAACGTACTTAGACAATCCATGAGCCAGCCGAGAAAAACTCACTTGATAGCAGTAAAGCATATATTGAGATATGCCCCCTGTGTGAACTTGAGTTTGCAAGATATGCAGATACAAATTGAGAAGAGAGTACAGTGGACCGGAAGATAACATTCGATTGTTGTCTTATCATAAAAGTTGCATGGTTTCGTGATGTAGTAGGAAACAAAATCTCTGTGGCCTTGAACACCACATAAACATAGTATGTATCATTGTGTGTGTGAAGCAATATGGCTTCACAAGCTTCTGACATATTTACTTGATCATGAGATGGATCCAATGATGATAACCAGAGCTATGTGAGAACCCAGTGTTTCATGATAGATCGAAACATGTTGAGATAAAACCTCATTATATCAGAGATATGATGCAGATGAAAATAGTACACATGCAATACCTTCCTACACATAAGCAAATTGCAAACATGTTCACAAAAATAACTTGGTAAGGAATACCTCCCTAGTTGAAAGGGAGTGTTGATGACTACAACCAAGACAAAGTTCAAAGTACATCCGTGTGAGACTTGGAACGATGAATAATTCCTCCCTAGCTGAGAGGGAGTGTTGATGATTTTAGCTACGTGATGCATTCTCCATCTTACAAACCTGAGAGAAAGCCCTTGAGAGGGGTGTGTGGTTCCTATTTGAGACAGAGATGGAACATAGAGATGGCCTCGTCCTTACAAAGAGTTGATAAGAACTCCAGATGATTCTCCTGTGTAACAAAGTGAGAAAGGAGATCTGTAGAGTTGGACGTGCCTGTGGCTGAGCACAAGGTGAACGTGTGAAATCATCTCAAAGTGCTGGGTGCATCATCATGAGAACATAAATGAAGATGATGTATTATCCTCCTCTGAGAAGAAGAGTTTACGGGAAACTCTAGATGACTCTACTGTGTAATGTAGTGGGAAAGAATATCTTTTGAGTGGATGTGCCTATGGACGAGCAAAGGTGAACGTGATCCTAGTGGTTGAGCACTAGTGAAGAAGTGGTTTTCTGTGTAATGCAGTGAACTAGAGATATGGAAATCCCTATGGATGTGCCCCTAGTGGATGCGAACTAGTGGGTGTATAAGATACCTTGCTATATTGTTCAAGAGTTAGACCTTCTTGTAACCCTAATTGTAATGTAAATGGTATAGGTATGAAGACATCTTATGATATGTATGAAGCATTAAAATAAATGTTTGAAAGTGACAACACCCTCAGAGATCTTACCTTGAAGAGCCAACTTCAAAGTACTAAGATGAAAAAAGGTGACACAGTTGCCATCTTCTTTATGAAGATATCAGAGATTAGAGAGCAGCTAGAAACCATTGGAGAAATCATGTCTAATAGAGAACTTGTCTTAACGACTCTCAACAACCTTCCAAAACAGTGGGAGCCTTTTCTTTAGAGTATCAGTGGAAGAGAAGCTCTACCAACCTTTGATCATATATGGACAAATTATACTCAAGAAGCACTTAGACTTAGAAATAGAGGAGTGGAAGACTCAGAAGAAAATCATGCTCTTGCATTTCATACAAAGAAGAGAGGAAAAATTCAAAAGAAATTTTAGACAAACATTCAAAGATGAAAAGTCTTCATCAAATCTAGGTTATCAAAGAAGAGATGTTTCAGAAATTTAGTGCTTCAGATGTGACAAATATGGACACTATGCAAGAAACTGTCCAACTAGGAAGAAGGGTAGACAATATGCTTCTACCGCTGAGATTGATCCAGATCCACCTCAAAATAATGAATAAGAGAGAGGAGAAGTTCTTCCTCTAAAGGCTAAAGCATGACTACAAACCAAGGAAATCAATTGATCTCTAATTTTATAGTTGATTTCATTTTTAAATAAATGAAGGATATTATCCATAGTATGGGAACCCTCAAAGACTTGGACCATTATCCATGGTACGAGAGTCCAAACCATATTTGATTGATTATTATACGATATAAGCAGAGATGTTGTCCTTAAAGAATAAATACCCATTCAACAAATCCAGAGAATCTCAGATGGAGATTGACAATGAAACAATACCTTCTCCCCCTTCAAATGTTCAGAGGGAGACATACATTATTCCAACTAATTCAGTTGTTCCAGTTAATACAACCAGAGATATTACAGAGGGGCATAAAAGGCATGCCTAGGATCAACAAATCTCTTCTTGAATACAAAGAGACATACAAGTCCCTCAAGGGACACCTTGAGAAATCAAAAGAGTTTTCAAAACTATCTTTCAGTCATGAGCTACTTCATTGAAGAAACAAAAAAAAGGGAAAATAAGTATGGCAAGATTCCATAACAGAAGAATACCGGTGTATCTTAAAGAATGATGAAGGGAAGTCTGTGGTAACTTCCAAGTAGAGAAAGCATTCAGCTGACAAAAGTGTCAAGAAATACAAAACTAGAGGACTCTCACAAACATAGGGAGTTGTCTATGATGAGACACTTGATCCAATAAGACCAATACACTTCCATCCGTACTATTATCCATGAGTTGGAAACTATATCATATGAATGGATTCTTGACGAGTTTGGGTCTCAGCAAGATTATTGCCGATCCAAAACCTATATTACTATAGTGTTGGTGACAAGAACCTAATTTTTTGATGTCTTATTTAGAAAGCCTTGTTGTTGAAAACAAGAAAGCCTTGACTTATGATTTTTGAGAAGAAGGATCTGACTATGATGCGCTACTTCTTGAGAGAAGAAGTAGGAAAGAGGACCCATGAGTTTTTTCCTAGGTCAAGGAAAATATACAGTGGGAATATTAAAGTTCAAGTGTGTCAGATGCAAAACCACTGTGATGGATTTGAAGAAAATGAATGATGATGCTCCAAATGGGAGTGATCCACAACTAATTGAGCCATTGATGTACCTAGCTAACACCAAACTTGATTCATTCCTTGTAATGAATGTACTTAGACAATCCATGAGCTAGTCGAGATAGATTCACTTGATAGCAATAAAGCATATATTGATATATACCCCCAATGTGAACTTGAGTTTGCAAGATATGCAGATACATATTGAGCAGAGAGTGAAGTGGACTGGAAGAGAACATCCAATTGTTGTCTTATCATAAAATTTGTCCTGGTTTCCTGATGCAGCAGGAAACAAAATCTCTGTGGCCTTGAAAACCACAAAAACATTGTATGTATCATTGAGTGTGCAAAGCAGTATCGCTTCACAAGATTCTGACAGATTTTCTTGATCATGAGATGGATCCTATGGTGATAGCTAGAGCTATGTGTGAACCCAGTGTTTCATGATAGATTGAAACATTTTGAGATAAAACCTCATTATATCAGAGATATGATGCAGACGAAAATAGTACACATGTAGTACCTTCCTACACATAAGCAAATTGCAGATGTCTTCACCAAACTAAATTGGTAATAAATACCTCCCTAGTTGAGAGGGAGTGTTGATGACTACAACCAAGACAAAGTTCAAAGTACATCCATGTGAGACTTGGAATGGTGAAGAATGCCTCCCTAGCTTAGAGGGAGTGTTGATGATTGCAACTATGTGAGACATTCTCTAGCTTACAAACCTGAGAGAAAGCCCCTGGGAGGGGTGCGTGGTTCCTATCTGAGATAGAGATGGAACGTAGAGATGACCTCCTCCTTACAAAGAGTTGAGAAGAACTCCATATGGTTCTCCTATGTAACATAGTGAGAAAGGAGATCTGTAGAGTTGGACGTGCCTATGGCTGAGCACAAGGTGAACATGTGAAATCCCAAAGTGTTGGGTGCATTGACATGAGAACAAAAATGAAGATGATGTATTAGCCTCCTCTGAGCATAATATTTGACGCGAAAATACATGACTCTCCTTTGTAATGCAGTGGGAAAGAAGATCTGTTGAGTGGACGTTCCTGTGGATGAGCACAGGTGAACGTGATCCTAGTGGCCAAGCACTAGTGAAGAAGTGGTTCTTTTGTGTAATGCAGTGAACCAAAGATATGGACATCCCTATGGATGTGACCCTAGTGGATGAGCACTAGTGGGAGTATACGATCCCTTGCTATATTATTCAAGAGTCAGACCTTGTAACCCTAATTGTAATGCAAAGGGTACAGGTTGGCCCCACCTTAATGTGATTAATAATAAATGTAAAGGATAATTAATCTGGTTAATATTAATTATAATGTGACTTAGAGAGGTCGACCCTATTGTGCCAATAAACACTTCTATTGATAGGAGAAGTCTAATATAAGTAAAGGTAGATACCCCATTGTTGAATCATATCTTTCATGTGAGTTTGGAAATTTCAGCAAGTACACCTTCTTGAGAAAAGTGCACACCTCTCTTGGGCGCTAGTCTTCTAGGGTTTGAGTACCCTCTTGTGTTCTAGGTTTTATTGGTGGTGAAGGTCTCTCTCTTGAAGGATATAGCAAAGAATTTGGCTAGGTTTTATTCCCTTGCTAAGAAGGGTTTCCTAGGACACTTCTTGTGTTCTTGTGCATGGTGTTTCTTCTTGTGATCTTGGTTGCTGCAACACTATTGGTTATGGTTAAGTTAAATGATAAAATGGAATGAACTTCATTCTTAACCTTGCTCATTGAAAACTCAACACTTCTAAGCGCGTGACAAGTTACAAGGATTCTTTCTCATAATTAGTTCAGAAAGGCTCACCTCACAAGGTGAAGCTCGGTGATGACTATCTGTATCCCATTAAAGGAGTAGGAGAAGCATCCTACATTTTGGATTCTAGAAAACCTATGAAGATGAATGATGTTTTGTATGCACCTAGTTTAAAAAAAAATCTCCTTTCTATCTCGGCTTTGGATGAGAAAGGATTCAAAGTTTCTTTCATTGATGGTGAAGTTCTAATGTGGCCAAAAGGAAAATCTATTGATGATGTTTTAGTAATTGGTGTTCAAGAAGGAGGCCTTTATGTTGAAATATTGTAACTACAAAGAGTATTCTATTTATTATTGAGTCATTATTCATTATATCAATCCCCTTTTGTGGATTGATCACGTCAGGCATTGTAATTGACCAAATCCCCTTTTGCGGATTGGTCAAAAACTAATTGTATTATGAAAATTAAGAAGTCGGCCCCCAGGCCTAATTAAAGTGTTTTTAACCACTAAGAAGACAAGTCAACCCTGCCCAGTGAAGAGACACCTTTTCAGTGCCTACTAGCTTGTATAAATAAAGGAAGCCAACCCCTCATTATCTCACTCACTCATTCACTCATCAAGTGTGCAAGTTTGGTAGCTGCAGTTGGGAGAAGAAGGAAGAGAGAGGCACATTGCTCAGTGTTGGATATTCTCTAGTGTTTTGGTTTATTGTCTTGGCATTGTATTGGCTATCTATATTAAGGATTTTTTTGTTGGGTTTTCTCCCCCATGAAGGTTTCCCAGGATAAATGTTCTGTATCTTGTGATTCTAGTGATCCTACCTATGGTATTATCTAGTAAATTGAAAATAAACCTAATAATAGCTCAAAAATTAACATGGTATCATAACTAAACTTAAGAGAGCATCTTTCATTGGATAAAGAAAAACGTCACTATTGCCGTACAAGAAAAATAAGGTTTTTGTTGGAGAGTAATTCTTGCCTAAAAACCATCTAGAAAATTGTACCCTACCCTAGTGAATCTTTTGGCAACTTGAGCACACCTTTTCAGTGGATAGAGCCTTCGAAAAGTCAAACCCTAGTTTTGACTAGTACCAGAAAACTAGAAGTACCAGAAAACCAGAAAAACTAGGAAACCATAATCAATACCAGAAGTACCAGTCCATATTTTCGCAGGTAGTGTTTCAAGGGGAAAAACTTGAAAATTTTGAATTCTAAAAGCTCCAACAAACTCGCCTCAACCTAGCGCACCTAGTCCCTAGATCAAAATTTCAAAATTTGAAGTTTGAAAATTAGGGTTTCCTCATAAAACCCTAAGTTACAACCGCAGTTGTAGTTTCAGAATCAATTGTAGTATCAATTACAGTTGCAGTATTAGTTGAAGTATCAAATGCAGTACTAGTTGCAATCACCCTTGAAGTTTTTAAGGGGTTGGTAATTATTACCGCTGCTACTATATGGTGCCACTACTATCAGAGGTATGTACTCACATATGTTTAAACTGTTAATATTTAAAGGGTATTTGCAGAAGAAGGGATCTCTTTCCATAGATCCAGAAGGATCTCAGATCCAACACATTCAGAGAATAATGAAACCCAGGTTTGATTATTCTGATATGCATCTATTTGTTATGACATTAGTTTGATCTAGGTTGCATGTTGAAGTTATGACCATCATACTAACCTTTGGTAAAAAATTAAAGTCAAGGTATTAGATAGATTAAAGTTGAGATCATAGAGTTTATTCTCTAAGACAAATTTCGGTGAATATAGCATATTGTATTAGTACAGAAGATAGGTTGAATAAAGCACTCGCCATCTTGAGTGAAGGAGACTTGGAAGAAAAGTAACACACTCATTCTTGAGGACAAGGCTCAAAGTTCAAAGTTTGATTAATTAAGTTGATAAGATTCAAAGTTGCACATGAAAAGTTGATAACTACCCCTTTACAAGTAAACACTATAGTTGAGGTAGCAGTATGTGAAAAGTATTATACTTGGTAGCATGTGAGCATATTGAGGTAAATGCTTAATGTGATCATTTACCAGATACAACTAACATCTCCTTTAGGAGAAACTTCTTGTGTTGGCTCCAGGTTACCATGGAGGAATGTTTGATCACAACACTAGAAGAATGTTGATCTCATTTCATATTGTATTTCTTACTTTTGATCTTTGTTTCAGATAGGTCATAAGTGAAATCTCTAAAGGATCTACTGTGATGATTATTCGTGCTATTGTTTCATTACTATTATCAAAAGAGTATTATTCTTTCTTGTTGTTTTGTTGACCTTGTTTTAGGTCACACGTGATAACCCTGAAGAATCTATAGTGAAGGTTGTAGAAGGCAACAAATTAGATGAGACATGAAAAAGACTATGTACATGACCATATACATTCATGTACTAAAGAAGATGAAGAAGAAGCTATTTTTTGAGATCCAGAGTATCTCATAGGGAGATTGATTGTAAGGAGAATACGGCTCCAAAGATGACCAAACATTAGAACAAAAAATCACAGTAGACTTGTTCAAATATAATGAAGCCACCTTGACAGGAAGAAAAATTCACTTGAAGTCTGACTCAACTTTTCATATTTAGAATCAGTATTCAACACCAAGTATACCCTATAGGAGATGATGAAGTCCTCGTAGACTCAGAAGAAATCAAGAGTAAGCTCGATCTTAGAAATGATCAAATGAAGAGACAACTTCTAGGACTGGGAGATAGATGCCATGTGAATACTATATCATAGCTTCAGAGACTTCTAAGAGATACAAAATCTCCTGGGAATATTCCCTTGTTTTAGTAATAGAGAAGGAATCCAGTCAGAAAGACTGAGATATAGATTTTTCTATGAGACTAGAAGAGAAGTCAGTGTTGACTTCCAAGATTGATCTAACAGATCAAGCATGTTGCAGATGTACAAAGCCTGATGTGTGTCCAAAGGATTTTCCCAGCAAGAGGGAGAAGACTATGACAAGACACTTACTCTAGTAATTGAATAAATAGTTCCAGTATTCATGAAGACAAACTGAACAACCATGATTCATATATAGTATGAGATGCAGGGGGAGAAATCCCCATATTTAAAATTGAGTGGAAGTTGGTGCAGTAGGGTCATGGGGACATGACTACAATAAAATATAGAGTTACCTCCATGGAAGAAGAAGAGCTACCTTCAGTATGAATTATTGAGCCACTCTCAATTTTAGATGAAGTTGTTTCCATGATGAAGTAGAGGAATTAATTTCAGATTTCAACAATCATAATAAGAATGGAACAACCATTCTCAACTTCAGAGAAACTGTAGGTGTAGAGTCCCACTACCAAAGAAATAGTTGCAGAGAGAATAGAGGAGATACTCTCAGGCAGTGAGACAGATAGTGCTTTGTAGAAAGCACATAGAGCTAGCACATGATTGTGCAGATTTAGTTGCAACTGAGCAAGTGTACCAGGTTGGTGCAAAGTGATGTGAAAATTTGACTTGAATTTGAAGATAGAAAGACTCAAGTCTACAGGTTGAAGAAGGCTCTGTACAGGTTGAAGCAAGCTCCTAGAGCTTGATATGGCAGAATTGACAGTTTCCTAATGAGCTTGGGCTTTACTAAGAGTAAATATGATTCTAACCTTTACCTCAAGGTTATGAATGATGGGCCAATGATGTTGCTACTCTATGTAGATGATGTTTTCTTGACAATATGAAGAAAATCTCATCACAGATTGCAGAAGAAACTCCCTATAGAGTTTGATGAAATACCTAATTCATTATTACTTAGGTCTTGAAGTTTGGTAGATCCCAGAGAATATCTTCCTTAACAAAGGGAAGTATGCAGTTGAAATACTGAAGAGGTTTTATATGTTTGAGTGTAAATCCATGAACACGCCCATGGAAACAAAGTTGAAGCTCCTGGTTGATACTTCATCGGAATTGGTTGATGTTACATTGTACAGTCAAATTATTGGTTTAGTAATGTATCTTACAGATACCAGGCCATATTTATGTTTTTTCTTGTGTTAGTATCTGGTAGAACCCAGACATGTTCACCTTGATGATGAAAAACATGTGATGAGATACCTTAAAGGTACGTTGGGTTTTAGTCTCTGTTATACTAGAGATAATGACTTCACACTAAGTGGTTATACCGATTCATATTGGGCTGGAAGTGTCTTTTACAGAAAGAGCACCTCAAGATGTTGTTTAGTTTCGGGTCAGCCATGATCTCATGGAAGATTAGGAAGTAATCAAGTATTTATCTTAGCACGACAGAAGCATAATATATTACAACATGTTTCGCCAGTGGTGAATCCATATGATTTCAGATGTTGTTGAAAGATCTATATGATCTGGAGATGGAAGCCACTGTGATCCTATGTGATAACCATAGTTGTGTAAAGATGATGTGTTCGATGATGAGTTGAATCACATAGAGATCTTGTATCACTTAATTCATGATATGGTGCAGAGAGGAGCCATACAGATCCATTATGTTGGCACAAATGAACATGTTGTTGATGTGTTGACCAAGCCTCTGTCTCATGTAAATTTTAATCACTTTCGAGACAACCTTGGTGTAGTCCGAAAGGAACTCCCTCAAAAGGGGGAGTAGTG
Source organism: Picea engelmannii (assembly GCA_009831015.1). Lineage (NCBI taxonomy): Eukaryota > Viridiplantae > Streptophyta > Pinopsida > Pinales > Pinaceae > Picea > Picea engelmannii. The sequence continues at coordinate 38,656 of ML822800.1, forward strand.
CTAGTGCCAGCCTAGTGCTGAAGATTTCCAGCTTCGTGCTGATGTTGTTGTGATGCTAGCCTAGTGCTGAAGATTTACAACTTCATGCTGATGTTGTTGAGATGTCGACCTCATGTTGAATATTTCCATCTTTGTGCCGATGTTGTTGAGATGACAACCTCGTGCTTGATATTTCTATCTTCGTGGTGATGTTGTTGTGATGCTAGCCTAGTGCTGAAGATTTATAGCTTCGTGTTGATGTTGTTGTGATGCCAGCTTCATTCTGAATATTTCTAGCTTCATGCTGATGTTTTTGTGATGCCAGCTTTGTGCTGAAGATTTCCAGTTTCGTGCTGATGTTGTTGAGATTCCAGCTTAGTGCTGATGTTGAAGAGATGCCAGCTTCATGCTGAAGATTTCCAACTTAATGCTGATGTTATTGATGCTCCAACCTTCATGTTGTGATGACGTTTTTGTTGATGTTGTATCAGCCTCATGCTATTATTGATGATGATGATGTATTAGTGTTATACTAATCCATGTTGATGTAGATAATGATGATGCCACTTTAGCTTCTTGTTGAAGATGATAATGATGATGCCACTTCAGCTTCTTGCTGAAGATGATGATGATGATGATGATGATGATGATGCCACTTCAGCTTCTCGCTAAATATGTTGATGATGATACTCTAGCCTCATGATGATGAGGATGATGATGCTACTCTAGCTCCATGCTGTGAACAGTGATGATGAGAAAAAATTCCTATGATTTATAGATGTGTGAGTCAGTGTTCCAGATGTTGTTGATGTTGCTTCCCTCTCTCTCTCTCTCTCTCTCTCTCCTGATGATGTTGTAGAATACCCTTCTTATTAAGGGGGAGTGTTGAAATATTATAAATGCAAAGAGTATTCTATTTATTATTGAGTCATTATTCATTATATCAATCCCCCTTTGTGGATTGATCATGTCAGGCATTGTAATTGACCAAATCCCCTTTTGTGTATTGGTCAAACCCTAATTGTATTATGAAAATTAAGAAGTCGGTCCCTAGGCCTAATTAAAGTGGTTTTAACCACTAAGAAGACAAGTCAGCCTTGCCTAGTGAAGAGACACCTTTCCAGCACCTGACAGCTTGTATAAATAAAGTAAGCCAGTGCCTCATTATCTCACTGACTCATTCACTCATCAAGTGTGCAAGTTTGGTATCTGCAGTTGGGAGAAGAAGGAAGAGAGAGGCACATTGCTCAGTGTTGGATATTCTCTAGTTTATTGTCTTGGCATTGTATTGGCTATCTATATTAGGGAAGTTTTTGTTAGGTTTTCTCCCCCATGAGGGTTTCCCAAGACAAATGTTGTGTATCTTGTGATTGAGTTTCTCTCAGTGATCCTACCTATGCTATTATCTAGTAAATTGAAAAGAAACCTAATAATAGCTCAAAACTTAACACTTTACAAGTTAAAGGGTCATTCAGTTGCAGCATTAGTACAGAATACAATTACTCCAAGTGAGCTTTGGCATGTAATATTTTCTCACATAAATTACAAAGCCCTACCGATCGTGAGCAAGATGGTGATAGGTTTTCCAGAAATCCAAGTAAATCATGAAGGCATATACAAGGGAAGTGCACAAGGAAAGCACCTGAAGAAACCATTTCCAAGCAGCGATAACAAAGACAAAGGAGCCTTAGAAATTATACATTTAGACATGTGTGGACTGATGTTAGCTACTTCACTTAGAGGGTATGCATACTATGCTTAATTTATTGATAATTTCTCACATAAAACTTGGATTTATTTTTTGAAATCTAAAAGTGAAGTATTCAACAAGTTTAAAGAACTCAAGGAACTTGTTGAAAACCTTTCAGAAAAGAAGATAAAATTTTTGAGATCAGGTAATGGAGGAGAATTCACATCAGATGAATTCAAGGCATTCTGCAAAGAAGTTGGGATTAAGAGGGAGCTCTCTGCTCCCTACAATCCCCAACATAATGGTGTGGTAGAAAGAAAGAACCTTACAATCATGGAAGCAGTAAAGGCCATGGTTCATGATCAAGACTTACCAATGCATCTGTGGGCAGAAGCAACCATAACTGCAGTATATGTGTAGAATATAAGTCCCCACCATATACTTGGGAACAAGAAACCATAAAGATGTTTACAAGTAAAAATAAAGAGGCCAGCCACCTACGAATATTTGGCTGTCCAATGTATGTGCATGTCCCCAAGGACAAGAGATCGAAGTTGGACCCTTCAGACAAGAAGGGTATATTTTTTGGATACAATGAGACATCGAAGGCATACAAATTTTACATCCTTGGTCACCGACAGATTGAGACTAGTATAGATGTCACCTTTGATGAGGATGAAACCTTCAGTACATCAAGGCAGAATCATACAAATTATGTTAATGTTTATCACATTATTATAGTTCTTTGTATTTCAATAGATAACAACAACATAAAGACAAGATCACTGAGAAATACACAATCACAAGAGACACAACATTTATCCTGGGAAACCCTCTAGGGGAAGAAAACCCAACAAAACTTCCTTATTATAGATAGCCAATACAATGCCAAGAGATAACTCAAGCTAATACAGAAGATCCTCTCCAATAGATGCGCCACTCTCTCTCTTTCCTCTCCAACTGCAATTCTAAAACTTGTCTCTCAAATGAGCAAGTGAGTTGTGTGTCTAAGTGAGGTGCTAGCCTCTTTATTGATATAAGACTGGCATGTGTGAAGTGTCTCTTCACTAGCAAGGCCAACTTCTCAAACTGAGTGGTTATAACCACCTTTAATATATTCTGGGGCCTCTTTAATATCTGTTGGGGATGACTTCTTATTCTGCCTATTATAATTATCATTTGACCAATCCGCAAAAGGGGATTTGGTCTTATTACAATAGCCGACATGATCAATCCACAATGGTGATTGATCCAATGAATAATATATCATATAATAATAAGAATACACTTTGCAGTTACATTATTTCAACACTCCCCCTTAACAAGAAGGGTATTCTTCAACAACATCAGGCGAGAGAGAGGTTTGCATCATCAACGACATTAGGATGGAATCATCATTAATATCATCTTGAAGCACTGAATGGCATATATATAAATCATCAGAAGTTTTCTTCATTGGCAGGCATCGTCATTCTCAAAGGAATGCAATCATAATCTGCATCAATATGGATTAGTATAAAACTAATACATCATCATCATCACAGCACGAGGCTGGCTCATCATCATCATACTAGAATGGGTTTATGTCACAACTATCAAGCCACAAGCACAGTTCTAGTCTCGTCTCATAGTCTTGCTTTACGTCACAACAATAAAGATGGAAGCAAGATACTCATCCTGCTTTACGTCATAACCCTAAGGTCAAAATCAGAATGCTAGACTGGCTTTACATCACAGCTATCCAACCGGAAGCACAGTGCTAGCCTCATCATATCATCTTGCTTTACATCACAACCATAAGGTCGGAAGCAAGGTATATGTCCTACTTTACGTCACAACCATCAGGTCAGAAGCAGGATACTAGACTAGCTTTACGTCACAACTATCCAGCCGGAAGCTTAGTACTAGTCTCATCACATCTTCTTTCTTTACGTCACAACCATAAGATCAGAAGCAAGGTATACATCCTACTTTATGTCACAACAATAAGGTCAGAAGTAGGGTACTAGAATTAATTTACGTCGTAGCTGTACAACCAGAAGCATAGTACTAGTCATAGCACATAATCTTTCTTTACGTCAAAACCATAGGGTCGGAAGCAAGGTATATGTCCTTCTTTACATCAAAACCATAAGGTTGGAACCAGGGAATATCCCATCACAACAACTACTCCCACTTTCGAGGAAGGTCCTTTCAGACTATGCCAAGCTTATCTTGGAAGTACTCAAACTTTACACGAGATAGGGGCTTGGTCAACACATCAGCAACCTGTTCATCCATGCTAATGTACTGGAGATTTATGGCTCCTCTTTGCACCATGTCATAGATATAATGATATCGGATCTCTATGTGCTTCAACTTATCATGAAATATAGGATTCTCTGTCATCTTTATGCAGTTTTGGTTGTCACATAGGATCGAGGTTTCTTCCATCTCTAGGTCAAATAGACCGGTCAACAACTTTCGAAGCCATATAGCTTTGCAGCTAGAAGAACATGCAAAAATGTATTCCTCTTCTGCTGTGTTGAGAGAAATTATGGATTGCTTTCTACTTTTCCATGAGATCATGGCTGATTCCAAACTGAAACAACATCCAGAAGTGATTTTCCTGTCAGCAACGCTTTTTACCTAATCTGAATTAGTGTATCCACTCAATGTGAAATCATGATCTTCGTCATAACTGAGACCAAAATACAATGTACCCTTAAGGTACCTCATCACATGTTTTGCAGCCACAAGGTGAACATGTCTGGGCTCTACCAAAAACTGACTCAGGGTGTTCACGAAAAAACAAATGTCTGGTTTGGTGTTCGTTAGGTACATCAACGATCCAATAATATGTCTGTACTAGGTGGCATCAGTCGATTTTGATGAAGTGTCGACCAACAACTTCAGTTTCGCTTCCATGGGTGTATTCATGGGTTTGCATTCCAACATGTCGAATCTCTTCAGGATTTCAACTTCATACTTCCCTTGGTTAAGGAAGATTCTCTACGGACTCTTCCATACCTCAAGACCTAAGAAATAATGAATTAGGCCAAGGTATTTCATTTCAAATTCTGAGGCAAGTCTCTTCTTACATTCGGTGATGAGCTTTTCTTCTCCAGTTAAGAATAAGTCATCCACATATAGCAATAATATCACTGGTTCATCGTTCATAACCTTGAAGTAGAGGTTAGAATCTGCTTTACTCTTGGTAAAGCCTAATCTCATCAAGAAATTGTCTATACGGCCATACCAATCTCTGGGAGCTTGCTTCAATCCGTATAAGGATTTCTTCAATTTACAGACATGAGACTTCCTATCTTCAACTTCAAATCCTTGAGGTTGCTCTATATACACTTCCTCTTCGATGAAACCATTTAGAAAGGTTGTTTTTATGTCCATCTGGTGTAACTTCCACTTCATCTTAGCTGCAAGGGCTATGATGGTTCTGATCGAAGTGTATATGGCTACAGGAGTGAATGTCTCTTCATAGTCAATGCCTTCTTTTTGAGAAAAGCCCCGAGTGACAAATCTTGCTTTATATTTTTCAATACTTCCGTCAGCAGCATGTTTTATTTTGAAGAGCCATTTGGAGGATACCACATATTTACTCTTCGGTCTAGGAGCTATTTCCCATACATCATTCTTGATTATGGATTGGTATTCCTCTGTCATGGAATCTGCCCATTCTTTCATCTGAAAGGCTTCTTCAAAGTTGGTAGGCTCCTTCTCTAGGAGGTCACACATCAAAGCCGTATAACTGGAAAATGGTTTTGGTCTTTTCACCTATCTCGTGGTTCCTTGGGGAACACCATACTTCTCCCCATATTGAATAAGCTCTATGGCCCAAGCTAGATTTCTTTTATGGAGGATTGTCATCTGAGGTGGTTCTTGAAATTCCACTATATCATGATCTTCTGGAATTTCCTCATCAAGGGAAATTACGTCTTCGCTCACTGGTTTTGCGGCTCTGGGAACCTCCCTTTCTGCAGTTCTGGGGATTATGCGTTCCTCTTCATATACTTCTTCAAGATGGCATCTTCTTGATTTCTTGAGCACTGCATCTTCATCAAAGGTCACATCCCTGCTGATCTCAATGTGGCAGTGACTTGGTATATAAATTATGAAGGCCTTGGAGACCTCACAGTATCCCACAAATATTCCCTTCTTTCCTGAAGGTTCCAACTTGTTTCTCTTCTATTTTAGTATATGAATAAATACTGGGCAACCAAATATTTTGATATGGCTTACCTCTGGCTTCTTTCCGGTGAACATCTCTTCCAGGGTCTTGAACCCAAGTGCATTATGGGATAATCTATTTTTCACATAAACAGTCGGCATTTCTTCTTCTTCCCATAAGCACATAGGAAGATCTTGATCATGGATCATAGTCTTCACATCTTCCATTATTGTTTTGTTCTTTCGTTCAGCTACACCGTTTTGTTGCAGATTGTAGGGAGTAGTGAGTTCGCTCTTGATCCCAACATCTCTGCAAAAGTTCACGAACTCTTTTGAGGTGTATTCTCCTCCATTATCTGACCCGAGTATCTTAATCTTTCTTTCAGAAAGATTCTCTATCAAGGCTTTGAATTCCTTGAACTTGTTGAACACTTCCATCTTTAGATTTCAAGAGATACACCCAGGTCTTACGAGAATAATCATCAATGAATGATACATAGTATACATACCCGCTAATGGAGGCTGATGGCATTGGGCCACACACATATGAATGAATGAGTTCTAGGACTCCTTATGCTTTGTTGTCTCTCTTCAGAAAAGGGTTCTTGATGTTCTTCCCTTGTGTGCATCCATTGCATACGCCTTCATGGTCGACCTTAAGTTCTGGTAAACCTGTGACTGCTTTGCATATGTATGGTAGCACCTTGTAGTTGATGTGAGCTAATATTCTATGCCAAATCTCACATGAGTTTTCAATGGCATGGGCCATGGCAGTTTCTGAGTGACCCTTTAGTCTATACAAGCCATTTTCTTCACTTCCAATGATGATTCCTTCATTTATGGTTTCTCCTTTATCCCACATAATAACTTCTCCATCTATAAAGGAAACTCTGCAGCCTTTCTTTTCTAAAGTTGAAATGGAGAGTAGTTTCTTTTTCAAGCCTAGTACATATAGTACATCCTTCATTTTTAATGAATTCCCTGAATTCTGTTTGTAGTTTGATTCTCCCACTCCCTTGATGGGATGTTGGTAATTATCTCCAAGTGTCACTTTCTGAGAAACTTCTTTTCTGAAACACAAGAGAGAATGTTTTTCTGACCTGTCATGTGCTTGGAGGAACCACTATCAATGAGCCACATGTCCTCTCCATGTGTTACCGATCTTGAGAGGGCCGAGATTAAGACATAGTCTTTGATCTATTCTCTTATCATCTTTGCAGGTGGCTCTTCATCTTCGACTGCATGGGCATGGTGCCTCTTATGTTTCCTCTTGTATTCTTCTCATCTAGATGGACATAATTTTGCAATGTGTCCCATCTTGTCACAATGATATCATTGTACAGATGAGTAGTCTCTTTCCCTTCGTTGTCCTCTCTTCTGAAATCTCCTTGGATGAGATTCTTTATTATTGAATCTGTTTGGCGGTTGAGGCTCTTTATGAGTCTCCTTGCGGAAGTAAGGTTTCTTCCTTCCTCTTTTTGTGTGAGTAGCTAGGGCTTGATCATCATCTCTTGCTAGTAGTGCTTAATGGTTAGCTACTCTTGTTTCTTCCCATAGACCATCAAACTTTAGTTTCTCTATTCTGGCACATATCGTTTGGATGAATGCATCCCAAGGTATTGTGAGACCATTTAGGGCCATCATTATGAGCTCATATTCGTCTATGGTGTCTCCAATTGCTTCTAACTATTGTTTGAATTATGAAATTCTAGAGAAATATTCTTGGATCGTTTCTCCTTTCTGCATCCTCGTATTCTTTAGTTGAGTTATTAGATTTATCTTTTGGTTTATGTTATTTCCTTCGTACAGTCTGCTTAGGGAATCAAACATTTATTTCAGAGTGTTCTTTGATGACACATAAGGAATCAGGTGGTCTTTGATTGAATCTGCAATGATTCTTTGGGCCCTGATTGTGTCCTTTTGATTCTTTTCTTTCTCTGCGGCATCTTCGGGTTCCGGCACTTCTTCTTTGATGAATATTGCTAGTTCATTCTCTGCAAGGATTAGGCCGATCCTATACTTCTAGGAACAAAATTTTTCCATGCCTTCCAGTTTGTCAGCAAGCTTTGTGCTTGCAGACATCTTTTACCTGGAGCTAGGAAAATGACCAAAAAATGAAAGTGCTCAAAATAAAATTTTGAACTTACTAGGAGATGCTCTTGGCTGAGGCGAGTAGCCTGGTGTGCTTGGATATGAGAAAATCCAACTTTTACCCTTCCAAACTTGATATTCAGATTTCTGGACTGGTGCTTTTGGTTTTCTCGTACCTATGGTACTCTGGTACTTCTGGTACTTTAGGTTCACTGGTTTTCTGGTACTTCTGGTACTTTTGTGAAACTAGGGTTTCACTTTTCGAGAGATCCACCCACTGAAAAGGTGCATTGATGATGCCAAAGTAATCCTTGAGGGAGGGCGCACTTTTCTAGATGGTTTTGGGGATAAAAATATTCACCATAAAAAACCCTAATTTGCATGTATGACAACAGTGACATTTTTTTCTTGCAAAAGATGCTCTCTTCAGCTTGGCTCTAATACCATGTTAATGTTTATGCCATTATTATAGTTCTTTGTTTTTAAATAGATAACAACAACATAAAGGCAAGAACACTGAAAAAGACACAATCACAAGAGACACAACATTTATCTTGGGAAACCCTCTAGGGGAAGAAAACCCACCAAAACTTCCTTATTATAGATAGCCAATACAATGCCAAGAGATAAATCAAGCTAATACAAAATATCCTCTCCAAAATATGCACCACTCTCTCTCTTTCTTCTCCAATTGCAATTCCAAAACTTGTCTCTCAAATGAGCAAGTGAGTTGTGTGTCTAAGTGGGGTGCTGGCCTCTTTATTTATACAAGACTGGCACGTGTGAAGTGTCTCTTCACTGGCATGGCCGAATTCTCAAACTGGGTGGTTATAACCACCTTTAATATATTTTGGGGCCTCTTTAATATCTGCTGGGGCTGACTTCTTATTTTGCTTATTATAATTATCATTTGACCAATCCGCAAAAGGGGATTTGGTCCTATTACAATAGCCGACATGATTAATCCACAATGGGGATTGATCCAATGAATAGTATATCAGATAATAATAAGAATACACTTTGCAGTTACATTATTTCAACAAATGAGATCCATGATGAGGAGCCTAAATCTCCCAGAGTTATTAATACAGATGGAGGCAATGATGTTTTACTAGAATATCATGATATGGAAGAACCACGAAGACCTATAGATTCATATAGAGAGATGAATACTAAGAAGAGAAGACCAGCTTGGGATCACAAAATTATTCAGGATGCGGAGAAGTATGGTGCTCTAGATGGATCCTTCAGAGAAAGAAAAAGACCATGACCATACTTTAGTTATGTGGCATTGTTAAGTGACATTATTTATGTTGAGCCTACTAGTTAGAAGAGGTTGCAGAGAAGAAATAATGGAAGGACTCCATGGTTGAAGAGTACCAGTCCATTGTAAAGAATGATTTTTGGGATGTGGTTCTGAGACAGAAAGAGAAGATAGTGGTAAGTTCCAAGTGGATTTACAAGACACAACATTCAACAGATGGAAGTATCGAGAAGTACAAGGCAAGGTTCGTGGCACATGGTTTCTCCTAGAAAGAAGGAATAGATTATGATGAGACATTTTCTCTTGTGGAAAGATACACTTAGATTAGAGCTATACTTGTGATAGTGGTAGTGATGAAGTGGAAGGTACACTAGATGGATGTGAAGACAAATTATCTAAATGGTGTAATATAAGAGGAAGTGTATGTGGAGAAGCCATAAAGTTTCAAGACACATGTGTGCATATTAAATAAATCCTTGTATGGATTGAAACAAGAACCCATAACATGGTATGGTAGAACTAATAGTTTCCTGATGAGCTTGGGATTTACCAAAAGTAAAACATATTCCAACATGTACTTCAATGTTGTGGATGGTGGACTAGTAATCTTACTGTTTTATGTGGATGACCTGTTTCTAATAGAAGATGAGAATCTCATCACTAAAAGTAAGAGGAATCTTGCTACATAGTTTGAGATGAAATACCTTGGTATGATGCATTACTTCTTAGGTCTAGAGGTATGGCAAAGACTGATTGAAATTTTCCTTAACCAAGGAAAATATGCTGTAGATATTTTGAAGAAATTCAGAATGTTGGATTGTAAGGTCATGCCTATACCCATAGTGACAAATCTGAAGTTATTGAGTGATACATATTAAGAGACCGTGGATGCCACCATGTATAGATAAATGATTGGTTCGTTGATGTACATAACAAACACGAGGCTAGATATATTTTTGCAGTGAACACATTGATTCAATATATGGTGGAGCTGAGAGGTGTTCACTTGATTGTAGCAAAACATGTGATGAAGTACTAGAAGGGTACAATTTGTTAATGTTTAAGCCATTATTATAGTTCTTTTCATATTAGATAACAATAACATAATCCAAGATCACTGAGAAATACACAATCACCAAAGACAGAACATTTATCCTGGGAAACCCTCTAGGGGAAGAAAACCCAACAAAAATTCCTTAATATAGATAGCCAATACAATGCCAAGAGATCTCTTAAACTAATACAGAAAGTCGTCTCCCAGATATGCACCACTCTCTCTCTCCTTCTTCTCCAGCAACAGATCTGAAACTTGTCTCTCAATGAGCAAGTGAGTTGTGTGTCTAAGTGAGGTGCTAGCCTCCTTATTTATATTAGACTGGCACATGTGAAGTGTCTCTTCACTGGCAGGGCCGACTTCTCGTACTGGGTGGTTATAACCACCTTAATTACATTTTGGGGCCTCTTTAATATCTGCTGGGGCTGACTTCTTATTCTGCCTATTATAATTAGCATTTGACCAATCTGCAAAAGGGGATTTGGTCCTATTACAATAGCCGACAAGATCAATCCACAATGGGGATTGATCCAATGAATAATATATCAAATAATAATAAGAATACTCTTTGCAGTTACATTATTTCAACACTCCTCCTTAACAAGAAGGGTATTCTTCATCAGCATCATGCGAGAGAGAGAGGACAACATCATCAACAACATCAAGTGGGTGAGAGGACAACATCAGCAATATCATCTTGGAACACTGACTGGCGTATCTATAAATCATCGGAAGTTTTCTTCATTGGAAACATCGTCATTCTCAAGGAATGACATCATCATCTGCATCAATATGTATTAGTATAAAAACTGATACATCATCATCATCACAACAAAAGGCTGGCTCATCATAATACAAGACTAGCTTTATGTCACAGCTGTCAAGCTGGAAGCTCAGTACTTGTCTCATCTCAATGTCTTGCTTTATGTCACAACACTTAGGATGGAAGCAAGATACTAGACTGACTTTACGTCATAGCTATCAAGATGAAAGCACAATACTAGTCTCATCTCATCGTCTTGATTTACGTCACAACACTCAATATGGAAGCAAGATACTCGTCCTTCTTTACGTCACAACCATCAGGTTGGAAGCAGGGAACTAGACTTGCTTTACGTCGTACCTATACAACTGAAAGCATAGTACTAGTCACACATCATCTTGCTTTACTTCACAACCATCAGGTCAGAAGCAAGGTACACATATCATCTTGCTTTACGTCTAACAACTAGGTTAGAAGCAAGGAACATCTCATCTTGCTTTACATTTGACAACTAGGTTAGAAGAAAGGAACATCTTATCTTGATTTACGTCTGACAACTAGGTCAGAAGAAAGGAACATCTCATCTTGCTTTACGTCTGAAAAATAGGTCAGAATCAAGGATCATCTCATCTTTCTTTATGTCTGACAACTAGGTCAGAAGCAGGGAACACAACAACTACTCCCCCTTTCGAGGAAGGTCCTTTTGGACTATGCCAAGCTTATATCGGAAGTACTCAAACTTCACATGAGATAGGGGCTTGGTCAACACGTCAACAACCTGTTCATCCATGCTAATGTACTGGATTTTTAAGGCTCCTCTCTATACCATGTCACGGATGTAATGATAACGGATCTCTATGTGCTTCGACCTGTCGTGGAATACAAGATTCTCTATCATTTTTATGTAGCTCCGATTGTCACATAGAATCAAGGTTGCTCTGATCTCTAAGTCAAATAGGCCGGTCAAAAACTTTTGAAGCCATATAGCTTCACAGATGGTAGAACATGCAACAATGTATTATGCTTCCACTATGCTGAGAGCAATACTAGAGTGCTTCCTACTCTTCCACACGATCATAGCTGATCCCAAAATGAAACAACATCCTGAAGTACTTTTCCTGTCAGAAACACTTCCTGGCCAATCTGCATCAGTATATCCACTCAATGTGAAATCATGATCTCCATCATAGCTGAGACCATAATCTATTGTACCTTTAAGGTACCTCATCACATGTTTTGCAACCACTAGGTGAACACGTCTGGGTCCATTTTGTCGTCTGTAGATCTATTAGATCCTGAGGGTCTCGCTTGTTCCCTAAAACGTCTGGTTTCTCTGTTCCCCGTTTCTATCCTAGCTTTCAACTTACTAGAGGCCATCATATTGGACTCAATTTCTACAACATAATCCTACATTTGGGTCAAGGTAGCCCCCTGCCTTTCTCTTAAGAGAAGGGCGAAGTCAGGTTCGAAAGCTCCTGCGAAGGTTACTTTGGCTGCGGGTTGGGAGGGTTTGACTTCGGTTGGGATCTTATTATATAGTTTATTAAATATTTGGATAAATTCCATAACTATTTCTTAATTCCTTTTCTTTAAAGATCCGAACTCGGTTAGATAATATAAGTGGTCTTTTCTCTCACCCCATTGTCTAAGAAAGGCATCTTCTAAGGCATTGTAAGATAGGATAGACCCTGCGGGTAGGCTTCGAAACCAGGTTCGTACCTGTCCTTCAAAAGTTTGAAAAAATAATCTCGAATAAACGTCTTTGTGTTCCAGACCTAGAATATCAGCGAACTGATCGAAGAAATTTATATGTTCGGCCGCAGTTAAGTCCCCTTCCCCTGTAAATTTTGGTAAATTTTTTATATAATTTTCATGAAGGTTATGAAGAGGCACGGGTAGAACTAAAGGTGAATATCTCGCAACGACTTTAGTGAAAACTCTAGGGGGCGGGGGAGGTGCTTGGCCCCCTGCTCCTCCTCCGACAGCCGCCATTGGTATTACCTGACAGGGATAGGGTGTGTTATATAGCAGGTTCCAGAAGACTAAAAATAGATTCTTAGCTTCTTCGGGAGATGAGAGAAGCAAAGACGAATGAACGGAGATGCGAGGACTTGGCTCTTCGGATTTGCAGGAGACGTAATCAGGGGATCCTGCGGGTGTGATATTTGAGTATATAGTATACTCTTCGAGACTTGGTGAGATCGGGAAGTCTGAAAGGAGAGTCGGTGGGATATCAACTGCTGATAAATTTATTGTCGGGTTTTTACCTTTGTGTCCGATAGAGGTTTTCGGAAGGATTTCACTTTTAACCACAGAGCTGAATAAAAATGAATCAGTGGTTTCGGGAGGTGTACTATGCGAAGTTGAAGGTTCACAAGAACTTTTGGTCTTGGGATGTGGGTGTTTAAGTTGATAGACTGCAATAGTCGGCTTAAGAGAACTTCTAGCTTTTAGTATTTTTTGGGATCTGAAATAGGCGTGATCTGCTTGTTCTATGGGTTTTGTCTGGTATTACTTCATCCAGATGCCAACTTATTTATACGTGGAGTCTCCAAGTGAAAGATGAGAAAATCCTTCAAAGGGTGCTCACTCTTTGTTCACTATCAAAGGGTGAAACTTGAAAATATGTCGTTCTTCCAAGGGAAAAGGTTTCGTAACTTCGTTCCTGGAAACGATGCCAAAAAGATGTTGTTCCAGAGTCTGTACTTAAGTATTTAAAAACTACAGTGTCTAGGCATCCGAAATTTAGTAAGATGTAAAAAGGGAGGAGGGTATACTTTCGGGAAAGGAAGCTAGGGTTGATTTATAGGTTGTCACTGTCTAGCTTCCAACTGTTCCTGGATGCTTATATCCCTTTCAATTGCAGCCCATGAATGTTCAAGTTCTACCTGGGTGTTGGTCGTTTTAATTATGGTGTCGAGGAGATTTAAAGTAATATGGGTTTGATCTGTCAAACCGGGTTCAATAGTGGGTTGTCTTACAACAGGGACAGTCATAGAGGAACAAAAAACTTAAAGAAATCTGAAATTTTTTATGCTGTATCAATTTGATTTTATAAAAGAGAACTTTAGAAATCAATATTAAAAGCAAATTGCAAAACAAAGGCCTTTTTCTGTAACTGCGTTATATTGAAATAAATGGTGTATGAATTATGGAGAAAAACATTAAGCTGTCTATAGAATAAGGCTCCTATCGAGGGAGAATCTCACTCTGTAAGCAGAAGAAGAACAAACTCATAACACAATAGTGACAGAACTAGGAATCTCTGGATTGCTTTGTATTAATCTCGAAAAGAGACAGTCTCTATTACAAATAATAAAAAAGGTCCATCCCTTTTTTCTTTCTTCAAAATGTATATTTATACAAATTTTTATGCGCTAGAATCTCAATAGTTCCAGAGGTTTTCGGTTACAATCAAAGGAGTCGAAACGTTTCATTTCTTTATCTCTGTTCTCATCTGGTACCTGAAACCTGCCTCTTCGCATGCTCCTTGCAGATAACGCACTTCCCCACCAGCTGTGATATCAACTTAGATGGCTCTGCTTGATTATTCGCCTCAAAAATATAACAGTCTTTCATCAATAGCGACAACTTCCCTTCCATCTGTTGATCTTTGGCATTGATAGAGCATAACATTATACTCGGTTTAATTAGCCATTTGTCTATTTTCACTATGTCTGTTTGAGTTACTTGTGATATTTCGGCTAATTCTCTTTCTTCATTTTCCTTGATATTTAGCATATATTTAGTTGTATTGATCTGACCCAGTATCTCCATGCCACTTTCTCCATCGAAACCCAAACAAATCTCACTTAACAAACCGAAAACTTCTTCACAAGATTTCCTTAGCTTCATAGCTTGTTGTTTGCCTTCAGATATATTTCACTCCCATTCTTTCAACAAGATATTACCCCTGGTTTGCTCCACAATGGGAAAACTAGAACTACTGCTTGTTTCCCTTCTCGTTGTGGCTATAATAGCCTCCTGGAATGCCACCTGAGCTACTCCAGAATCCTTTTCTTTAAGAGAGATTTTTTCTAACACCTGATCAATGAGTTGGAAGCCGCTTTGAATTGTTTCTACTTTAACAAGCAGACCTTGCTGTGCCACTGATAACCTTTTTCTGATCTCTATTGCCTAGGATTGAAATATCTAGATATCAATTACCTGGCTTTCAGTGAATTCTAGTTTGGCCCGAAGCTGGTCTATCAATTCTCCTTGCTGGCTTATCTGAGTTTGACTCGTTTGAACCTTCAACTATGTATGTTTGAGATCGACTTTAAGACGCTTGATTTCTTTTTGATCTTCTATTCTTTCTTGCTCTAAAGTCACACTTGCTTTATCTTTAGCAGTAGCCTCTACTGTAGCTAGTTTATCCTCTAGTGTCTTGATCAAATGATTTTTTCATTTTAGCTGATGTTTCAGGGTCCCAACTGAACACTGGTTCGTCGTGGAGAAAACACCCAATGTTCCTGCTATTTTTGTCGCGAATTCTACTTTTTTCATATTTTTCCCATCAGTTAAAATTTTAAATTTCTTAGAGACAATACCTGCCTCTTGGTAGAGTTCTTATCTCACAACCACTTTCCTCTTCTTATCGAAGAAGAATTCATTCAGAGGTAGCTCTTCTACTGATATAGGTGTCAATTTTTCACCCAAAATCTAGCCTGCGTCCGAGATTTCCTTTGCAGACTGTAGGGGGGTAATGGAGCCGATGGGATTGCTGACCTATTTAGAATATTTCCCAGGAGTAATGACCGAAGTTGGCTCGCTTGGAGGACTGGAAGCCTCGGCTTCCTGTTTCGCCCCCCCAGGTTTCTCTTCTTTATCTTGTTGTTCTTCTTGGCCAGGTGCTGAACCTTTAGAGCCTCCGGCTTTTGTTTTCTACTCCTCTGTTGTCGTCGGATTTTCACCCCGTAATACTGGAGGAAGGTAACTCCACCTATGCTCTTGGAATATGACAACATTGGCCCTCTCTTCGGGTGACAGGGCTTGTATTCGAGCAAAAACTTTGCCATAAGATTTCATGCCTCAGAAAATATCATCATGAGGCGAATTCTCATGCTCAAATCTTTTAAGGCCACAGCTGGCCAAATGATTACTTACGACCCTATGTGGATCGTGTTTCTTGAATTCGATGTGAACCAAATTTATATCTTCTAGGGCTGATGCCTTGGCCTTTGCATGCCCGAAGTCTAATAATGAATAGGTGTTTAAATGAATAGGAAAAGGTGGCCATACCTTTTTTGAAAACCCTTTCAGTTCTTTACTTATACCGCTGATTACGGTTTGTTGGGCGATCTTACGACAAGCCAACCTATCGGGTATGAGTAAGGGTAAAGCATGCGGAGTGACAGAAGTGCCGAAAACCCTGATGTATGAAAATTCTTTCTCCACGTACCAGTTGGCCACTCTGCTTAAATTTTTCGTGATGCTATCTGATATCCTGGGTCGCAGATTACCGAAGATGGAAACATGCATCAGTACCATTAGCCAGTTGAATATTTTGTATACGAAATCCGAAGCCTTGTCCTCCCAAATCTTAGAATGGTATACATGGACTTGCTCAACATCCGATGGAGTCCAACTCCAATTCATCAAGGGAAAAGGCGTCATGGAACATACTACGTCCATGAGATATGTAGACATAAAAAATGAAGCAACTTTCCCACTCTCTTTCTGTGTCCAGTATTCCGTAATGCGACTGGTCAAGCTATCTGATAAAATTTTAGCCCAGTCGAAAGAAGAGCCTTCTGCTACTGAGTATATCGAGGGTACCCATGGGAGGAAAAAATGCGTGGTGTCTTCCCTCCCGTACAATGTATAGGTCATCATTGCTATGTATTTAAACTGTGGTTCTAAAGAAGATATGGAATAAATCCCATTGCTGTCTGCCATGAACTTCGCTGGGTGTGAGACCCAATCCTTGATCAAATCAGATAAAATTTTCGCGTATTGCTCACATTCCTTCTGTTTAAAACCCTCTAGAAACCCTGCATTGTATGTGAAGTCTAACGTGGGTAGTAACTTGTACATCGTCTGTAAGTTTTCTAGTCTAAAGGTCCCAACAATGACCTTTTGCTCATTGATGATGGTTCTGGTAGGGATGTCTACATGATCTAGCACCCATCGGATCATGTCATAGTAAGGTAGAAGGCGTGGCCTTGCCGCTACTTTGTGCATCTCTTCCTGGACCACGATCTTGTATTTGGTAGTCATGTCGTCTTTCTCGTTGTCACTGGAATTGTCCGAACAGTTCACCACATCTAATTGCAAAGCCTCTGAGACGTATGACCAGGTTCACATAGAATCAACACTCTGAGGTGAAGTATCCGAAACATTATCAGAACCTTGTCCTGAAACCTCAACGCTTGCCTTGGATGCTTTTCGCGGGGCCATGACAGGGGATTGTAACTTAGCTCTTCTACAATAAAAATGCGCATACATATAGAAGTTATCTTACTGAGAAAAAATTCTCTGTGCGGGATAGAAATGAACTTTATGAATAAAATAGGAAGCAAAAGGTCTATATCTTCGAACATTTAACATATCGATGAACTTACGAACATAACGGTCCAATCATATTTAGATAGATATTTTGGCAATAAAAACCATATCCTAACTTTTCCGTTTCGCCTTATTTCCAATTAATGCCATAAATTTCGATGGTTCATAGCACAAGCTAGCGCAAGGAACGTTTGAAAATACCTCGTAAACTATGCACTGTTATTATTTGTATTAAACATTGATTACGCTGGCTTGGTTTCCTTAATCAATATTTAAATCAATGTTTCGGTGTTCGCCGTATCGGGGCTTTTAACTCTAACCTTTCAAGCCTCTAAAACCCGATATTGCGATGATTAGATTTAATTAAGAAAGGACGTAACTAGGATTAATTGTTTTAATTGATTATACTTTAATTTATATCGCGACTTCGTGGCTCGGGACTTTCAAAGGTAGAGTTTCCGGGAGGAATGTATGCTGAGTTGCGAAATCCCGAGAAACTTAAATCATGGTCAAAACTAAACAACCCTGACTCTAACCTGGGTTACTTAGGTAAAATTTTTGTGGCATCGTGTTTCGGAGTTTTAGCGGTAATGTTTTAGGAGAAAGTGAACGCCGAGACGCGAAATCCCGACAACAACTTGACTAGGGTTTACATGGTCTCACTTTTAGCTTTCACCTGAGGTAAGATTTTAAAACTTTTCATGAACTCGCACATATGGGTGTGTAAATCATGTGACTTGTAACTCCCGAAGAGCGATATTCCGAGGTACAAAAAGAAACAACCTTCGTTTAATGATAACAAGTGGTAAATTGTGAAACATCACATCTACCGCTATTTCGCATGTCGAGACTACTGAGATTTTCAGTAGGTGAATGCCATGAAGCGAAAAAGAACTTAAGAACCGACATTTGACCTTTAAAATAAATTTGAACCAAAAAATTAAAAGGCGGGTCCAACAACAGCCTCTGAGTGACCCTTTAGTTTATACAAGCCATTTTCTTCACTTCCAATGATGATTGCTTCATTTAAGGTTTCTCCTTTAGCCCACATAAGAACTTCTCTATCTATAAAGGCAACTCTAAAGCATTTCTTTTCTAAAGATGAAATGGAGAGTAGGTTCTTCTTCAAGCCTAGTACATATAGTACATCCTTCATTTGTAATGAATTCCCTGAATTCAGTTTGTGGTTTGATTCTCGTACTCCCTTGATGGGATATTGGTAATCATCTCCAAGTGTCACTTTCTAAGAAAACTTCTTTTCTGAGATACACGAGAGAATGTTTCTTAGTCCCGTCATGTGCTTGGATGTACCACTGTCAATGAGTCAAGTGTTCTCTCTAGGTGTTACAGATCCTGAGAGGGCCGAGATCAAGACATGGTCTTTGATCTGCTCTCTTATCATTTTTGCGAGTGGCTCTTCATCTTTGAATACATGGGCATGGAGCCTCTTATGTTTTCTCTTGTATTTTTCTTGTCTGGCTGGACAAAACTTCACAATGTGTCCCATCTTGTCACAATGATAGCATTGTATAGATGAGTAGTCTCTTTCCTTTCGTTGTCCTTTCTTCTGAAATCTCCTTGGATGAGATTCTTTATGATTGAATTTGTTTGATTGTTGAGGCTCTTTATGAGTCTCCTTTTGGAAGTAGGGTTTCTTCCTTCCTCCTTTGGTGTGAGTAGCTAGGGATTGATCATCATATCTTTCTAGTAACGCTTCACGATTCACTAATCTTGTTTCTTCTTGGATGCATTCTTCCCATAGACTATCAAACTTCAGTTTCTCCCTTCTAGCACATATCGTTTGGATGAATGCATCCCAAGGTCTTGTGAGACCATTTAGGGCCATCATTATGAGTTCATATTCGTATATGGTATCTCCAATAGCTTCTATATGTTCTTTGAATTTTGAGATTCTAGAGAAGTATTCCTGAATCATTTCTCCTTTCTGCATCCTTGTATTCTTTAGTTGAGTTCTTCAATTCATCTTCCGGTTTATGTTCTTTCCTTCATATAGTCTGGTCAAGGCATCAAACATTTCTTTCAGGGTCTTCTTAGATGACATATAAGGAATCAAGTGGTCTTTGATTGAATCTGCAATGATTCTTTTGGCCCTGATTGTGTCCTTTTGATGCTTTGCCTTTTTTGTAGCATCGGTGGGTTCCGATACTTCTTCTTTGACGAATCTTGCTAGGTCATTCTCTTCAAGAATGATGCAAATCCTATACTTCCAGGAACGAAAGTTTTACATTCCTTCTAACTTGTCAACAAGATTAACACTTGCAGACATCTTTACCTGGAGCTAGGAAAATGACCGAAAAATGAAAGTGCTCAAAATAAAAAACTGAACTTACCAGGAGGTGCGCTTGGCTGATGCGAGTAGCCTGGTGTGTTTGGATATGATAAAATCCAACTTTTTCTCCTCCAAATTTGATCTGCGGATTTCTGGACTGGTGCTTCTGGTACCTCTGGTACTCTAGTACTTCTGGTACTTCTGGTACACTGGTTTTCTGGTACTTCTGGTACTTTGTGAAACTAGGGTTTCACTTTTCAGGAGATCAAGCCACTGAAAAGCTGCGCTGAGAGTGCCAAAGTGATCCTTAGGAGAGGGCGCACTTTTCTAGATTGTTTTGGGGCTGAAAAGCTTCACCATCAAAAATCCCTAATTTTCATGTACGATAACAGTGACATTTTTCACTTGTGAAAGATGCTTCCTTCAGCTTGGCTCTAATTCCATGTTAATGTTTAAGCCATTATTATAGTTCTTTGCATATTAGATAACAATAGCATAATCCAAGATCACTGAGAAATACACAATCACAAGAGACACAACATTTATCCTGGGAAACCCTCTAGGGGAAGAAAACCCAACAAAACTTCCTTAATATAGATAGCCAATACAATGCCAAGAGATCTCTTAAACTAATACAAAAATTCCTCTCCCAGATATGTGCCACTCTCTCTCTCCTTCTCCAGTAGCAAATCCGAAACTTGTCTCTCAATGAGCAAGTGAGTTGTATGTCTAAGTGAGGTGATAGCCTCCTTATTTATATTAGAGTGGCACGTGTGAAGTGTCTCTTCACTGGCAGGGCCGACTTCTCCCATTGGGTGGTTATAACCACCTTAATTACATTGAACACACTTAACTACTTAAGAGAAATTTTAACCTACCATAGCTCAAGGATCCTTCTCTGAATAATTCCAAGTTTGTTACCTCTATCATCTCCTTCTCATTGATTCTTATAACATTTGCCAATTCTTCTTTCAAAGAAACTCTCATCTTAGTGCTCAACCCATACCCACTCCTAGCATCCAAAGAAATGAGATATTGAGAAAAATTATTAATCCAAACCCCTTTGTGAAATTCAAAAAGTAATCTTTAGCTAAATGAACATATGTATTGCACCTTGTGCACCGAAAGGGAACATTCAAATAGTCCAAAGTCTGAGTATAGTTCCACCTATGAACTTTGATATTGATGACCTCTAGAAGTGCCTCCCTTAAGTCCATCTCCACCAATATTTGAGCCACCATTTTGAAATAATCACCTATAAAACTTTCATCCATCTCTAAAAAAGTTCCCAAGTTGAGATTGCTTTGATATTAATCCCAAGTAGGATATTAATGAAAATCATTGTGTTGAGATTGCTTCATTGTAGGGTACCTATTGCTCAACATCATGAGTAGGTTGCTTCTTTGCAGGATGCTAATATCATGCTTCATGAGTAGGTACTTATTTTCAATAATAACACCCAACTTCATGACAAAGTTACTTTTCTATAGATAATATTACCAATCTCCATGAGCATGATTTTTCATTGCAAGGAACTAACATCCAATGTAATTATGAGGTCAATTCATTGCAAGACTCTATTACCCATTGTTGTGAGGAGGTTGTTTCCATATAGAAAGACAATGTCAAACTCTTTGATGAGTATCAAGCTTGGAGAGTGATTATGATCTCCTATTTCCACAAATGGCCAAGAAGGACAAGTAGGCCAAATGTCAAACTCTTTGAGTGAGTATCAAGCTTGAAATGAGACTAGTTAGAGTAGGCCTTGGATATTTTGAGACTAAATCACTAAATGCAAGTCACCCCAATTCTTCTACTACCATTGATTTACAATAATTAAAACTTGAACCACTTGAGTCTTATACCCCTTTTGATTTGCTAGAACTAGAATTTACACCATACAACCTTGGATCTAAAGGAACTAGAACATGAACCATTTGTTTCTATTTCTATTGATTCATAGGGACAAGAAATTACACCATCTAGTCTCTTCTCTTTGCGTTGATACAAAGCTTGATCATTTCATTGCATGTTTCTAGACCACACTCCCATGTGAAAGTTTCTCGGTTTTCTTGGTTGACTCATTCTTGTTGATGTTCAACACTCTTTCCATAATAACATCTTTGTTGGATCCCTTTAAACTTCAACACATTCTCCTTTTCTAGCATGATTGTATTTTATTCAAGGCCCTTCTTTGAAAACATTGTGGGATTAAACTACCCAACTCTAATTACTCGTGCATGAGCTCATTCGTGGTAATATTTGTTTTCTTAATCAATTCCAAAGAGGTATGTGTGAATTTTTTTGGGCTTCTTGGAGGCTAAAATTCTAAAGGAGGACTCTCCATTGAGATCTTTTTTTCACATTATTTATGGTTTGATTAGTATCATTGTTTGTCATAATTGTATTCCCTACACATTAAACATTAAGGGGGGATTATTGTAATGTTTAATTGGTCATTATTTTGACAACATCTTCCAAAGTGTGTATTAAGGTGTGATGAAAGTGTTAAGGTGGATAATATTGTCTTGGTGATGTGATCCTTTATGGGGCCCCTCATGGGTTGGTTGAGTTATTATCGTAAACCCATAGCAGTTGGCCTATCATCACATGGTTAGTTACTGGGACGGCCTAGTGGTCCCACACCTAGGGTTAGGGGATACTTCCAAGTTATCCTTAACACCTATATAAGAGGTATCTAAACCTAATTTTTAATATCTAATATAGATCATTTGATCATTGTGCAATATAATTGTAGGCATCTTTAGCATATCTTAAGGGTACATTTATACCTAATTATACCTCCTATCTTGGATTGATCTCTTTTATGATGTGAATATCATCATCAAAATGTTGTTGTGCTTTTTATAACATGTTGGAATTAGGTGAGAACACAAGGTTAAACCCAAGAATCACATAATAAAGAGTTGAAAGTTCCTTCTACACAAGGTGTCATATGATCTATCAAATTTCATTGTTGAAATTCAAAATATGACAAATTTAAATGAATGGGTTGAAATTCATTGATATTTTCTGAATTTCAAATCCCTTGGTGTTGTTTACTATTTTATCATGCTTCATATTTGTTTATGTATCAATTTGTTTATTGTTCATATTTGTTTACTAGTTTATCATGGTTCATAATACATACTTGGTCACATTTTTTTCGATTTTTATGTACCGCATGTGTTATATGAAGTTTGAACTTTTAGTAATTTTAATGTTATAAAATTAACTTTTTCAAAATTTGAAATATATCTATTAAATAACTTGATGACGATTTTTTCCTGAATTTTATCCAATGGAAAATTTTATCCAAATTTCATTTGCAATGAATTTGAACACAAATGTAAACTATGTGACATAGTACACAAGAATGCCACATATATGTATCGATACATTGTACCCAATTATGCAATAGATGCAATGTATATTCTATAAAGATCAAACGATGTTTCTTGGATGTTTACAAATGAGGTTTAAATACCTCTTATATATAGATGTTAGGGTAACTTAGATGTAACCCCCAACCTTAGGCGTGGGACCACTTGTCCTCTCCACTAAATACATATGTGGACATAGGAAAACAACTAAGGGTTTACAATTATAACCCAACAGGACCACATAAGGTTTGTGTCACCAAGACAATATTAGCGACCATAACACTAACACCCCACTTCAACTTGTCTTGGGGACACAAAGAAGGAAGGGTGGAAAAACAAGACAACACCTGAGACCACACATTAGTGACAAAAAGTGTCAACATATCATCACTCATATATTTGATCTAGTAAATATTTCATCCCAACAATATTTCCTATCTCAATAGTTGAAGACTTATTTACTCCCTATGATATTGAGGATGATCATTTCTTAGCCTTTCAATATTCTGAGAATACGGCTTGACCTTCTCTTCCACTAAGTGCGCGAAGTTATTTTTTATAGTCATACAACTATTATAATATTCTCCTATTGGGTTCATTAATACCTAAATGAATATAATCATGTACAATGTAAGGTTGAATATACTAAGTAACAATGTTCCTTGGAGGTGGAAAATGTGTCTAGGGAATTTCTTGTGTATTGGAAATAGGGGGATGGGTTAGGGATCTCCCTATGGAAAGGAACCATCATGGGTATGTCTCCTGTGGTATGGCACTATCCTAAGGGAATAGTTTCACCCCACAGGGGACACCCAGGTATATCCTATATGTTATATCCCCTAAAGCCCCACCCAAATGAAAACGTTTTTTTTTTTCTTTTTTAATTTTTCCCCTCCTGGTTCTCACTTATGATCTAGAGGTTCCCACCCCTCCTAAATCCCTAAAAGATTATTTTGTAAGTGAGTAAAACCAAGGGTAATAGAAAGTGAGCACTTTTTGTGGAGAAACAACAATATTTGAGCTTGGAGGAGAAATTTTCATCTTGTAGGATTAGAGTTCAAGATTTAGATGAATGTAGGCAACTAGTTGGGAGTGAGTAGTACAAAAGAATTTTGATTCTACAAAGGATGCATCCAATATATGTACTTATTTTTCCCACTTTTCATGTGGGTGAGGTGTTATTTTACCTGTTGTTTGGAGAGTGTTTGACTCTCACTATGATTATGATGCATCAATGGGAGAGAATCTCATGAGGGAATTTGGAATCATAGTCCCTTTTTTAATCTTTTTGGCACTTAGGAGTCATATTGGACTAGGAGGGCACACAACTTAAGTTGTTGCAGAAAAAATATGTGGATTGGGTGACTAGGCACCTCTGGGCATGTGCCTACCCATGCTTCTAACATTTGTGGCACACTACCTGTGTTAGTTACTTGGAGAAACATGCTTGGCATGAGTTGTGAGAAACATGCCAATTCCTCCTCGGGGCATAAAAACCTAACGAAGAAACATTTTTGAGTTCCGTTAGATGTTGTAATATTGTTTGCATAGAATAAGTGACCACATTGTCCATCCACTCCATAGGAATGGTTTCATAAATTGGACCCCTTAATCCAAATGTTTCACTGCTTCTTGCTGAACAAAATCCTAGTTCTCAAAATCAATGAATAAAGAAACTTTTGAGGCACGAGACCTAGGAGTGAGGGGTAATCTAGATGAAATCCTATGCCAGGAATCCATCAAATTCAATGGTTCCTCAATCCGAGTCTCAGTTTTTGTTTTATGCCCAGTTGCAAGTCACATCAAAAACAATTTCGGGGACTCTTGGTCAATACCTCATTGGGGAATAAAAACCTAACGCAACAATATTTTTGAGTTCAGTGAGTTGTTACAAGATTTTTTAGGCATGGTCTAAGTGACCACTTTATACATCCACTCCCAATGCATGGTTTCATAAATTGGACCCCTTAATCCAAATATTGAATTGCTTCTAACTGAGAAAAACCCTAGTTCTTGAAATCAATGAGTAAAGAAAATTATGAGGCATGGCACGAAGCAGTGAGAGGTTTTATTGATCCAGGTGGATATCGATGGCCACCCACCTATTCCAATTGGCTCAAAACAATCTTCTGGCATTTTACTATTTTTAGTAGTGTTTTGGTTCCTAAACTTCCAGGGCCATTTTAAGGGCCTAAACAAAGTTTTTTTTCAATATCAGGCACCTCAATGATATGCAATGGCTCTAATTGAGCCCCCAAAATGAATCTCCTCGTTGATACCTTTCCAACGAGTTATCATGCGCCCCAAACATAGATCGTATTTCAAAGTTATGCCCCTGGGAAGTTGATACACCAAACTACCCAAAACAGGGTCCACAAAATTGTTGGTTTTTCATCTTCCAGGGTTAGTGTTTTGGATTTTCTTTATGTTAAAATTGCCTATGGATCCTCATTTTAATAATAATCTTCTTGCGAATGTGAGTAGCCACCACATCTTTTCTCAGAGATAAGCTGCCACCATTCTAGCGAGTCTTTCACTCTGTATTTCTACAGTTTTGTACATTTTACTCATTAATAGAAATTGTGTATTGCTGTATCTATGTGTTTATGGTTATATACATGATAAATATATGTTATTATATTGGATATCTGATATATCTTTGTACATTTATTTATTACATCTCCACTCTCATTTCATGCCGAAAATAATCTGGATTAGTGGTATCAAAGAAGGTTGCTCTTGATCATTTTTTTTCAGTGCATGTCCCCAACGAGGTCTAAGTATAGAAAATTGGGTCTTGAGCTTGTCTCTCTTGAGGACAATTTCTCTCGCATGCCCAAGAAACCCTCCATGGTGGAAGAAAATAAAAATGATGAAGCAAAATATTATATTAATTTGTTGCTTGAGCAAGCTCTCACACGACAAAGGGATGAAATGATGGAGAATTTTTCCCACATCCTTCAATGCTTGCCGATAACAACATGCACATCTTCATAAAATGATCACTTTGGAGGCACCTCTCCTTTCAAGGTACAAGTTAATTTTGATATTCCCGTATTTGAAGGACAAATATATGCGGATGCCCTAGAAAAATGGTTAAATATGGTAGAAGGTTATTTATCTGTTCACAATTTTGCCGACAGGGAAAAGATCACCTTCACACTCCTTAAGGCTCTGCCCCATGTCAAACATTGGTGGGAAAGTTACTGGGATAAAACTTCCAAAGAGGAGTCTAGAATATATGGGGCTGAGCCCACCTGGGATTTTTGTGTGGAAGCGATCAAGGAACAATATTACCCTGTTGGTAACTATGATGATTAGTACATAAGATGGACGACGCTATATCAAGAGAGGGGCCATGCAGTGCCAGAGTTCACCAATACCTTCCATACATTTCACACCAAGCTATGTATCAAATATTCTGAGTGACATTTGGTTCTGAAATGTAGATTTTGTGAGGTCCTATGAGGCTTCCAACTAAGGTCTGTCTTTGACCTTAGTTTGGCTCTAAGTTTCATCTCCATGGATATCCCTTGCTGTTGTTTTAGGACAACAAACATTCACCAAATTTCAACTCAATATTTTGATGGTTAAGTGTCCTTTTGAGTGCCCTTGCAAGTGTTTTATTTACTCAATGTTAGCACATGCAATATACATCAAAACAAATAACACTACCTCTAGATATTTTAACTTTAAAATGCTGATCTACACTTATAAGCATGCATGAAATTGAAACATATATTTTTGGTCAACATGACCCTGGAAAACCTCCCCATGGGGAAAACCCATTTGTAGCAGATATATATAGAAGGCCTCAAAGAAAAATGTACAACATAGGAAGCATATACAAGTGAACCTAGTACAATAGCAACCACTCTTGGATGCCTTGGAGTTACTTGAAGACCTCCCCACAAGCCTTGTGAAGTAAGGTGCCTCTTGCCTTGGTGTGCCTTTCTTCTCTTTTCTTTCGTTGTCTTTATCTTGATGCATTTTCCTTTCCTTTGCTCTTGCTTGACCTTTGAACTCTTGCTTGCCTTTTCCTTTCCCTTGTAGTAGCCTCCTCCTCCCAAGAAATCCTCCCACAAAGAAATAGTGCATCCCCTCCTCAAGTGCGCCCCCTCCTCAAGAAAAAACCATAAGTAGCTCCCTTTCCTTCACCCTTGCACCCTATACTCGCTAGAATGTTCCTAAGCAAGTGAAGTGGACCTCTCCATGAAGTAATAACCTCCCATAAGTTAGAAGGATGCTCCCTCTCTCAAGGATGCACCTCTCCTCCTAGAAAATGCACCCCTACTCAAGAAATAACTCAACACAATAATGTATGCTCCCTTTCTATGTAACCTCCATCTATTATCAAGAACTCCTCTCCTTAACAAGATGGAACCATCCACAAGGAGCGCCCAACCTTTGCTTGATGCGCCTCTTCTCCTCAAGATGCACACCTCCACAAGCACTTGCACCCTCTACTAGATATATCCACCCACAAGGAAGAAGAAGCCCATACTCCATGGCTTGATCTCCATGGTGAACTAGACCTAGGCTATGGCTCCTCCTATGATCTCAACCTCATGCGCCCTCTCCTCCTCAATATTTGTGCCCAAGATCTTCTCCTCCTCTTCTCCTCTTCTCACAAGTGAAGAATGAGTCTCACTATACCCTCCTTTAGCCTCCTTTGGACAAGCCCTAAAATATCAATGGCCTAGATCCAATCTAGCCAAGTCTAATCAATGGGTGAGATTCAATCCCTAAATATCACTTAGGAAACTCACTTTTCTTAGTTTTCTTTATGTCTATTAATTCGCCCATTTTGTGAATTAATTGTCACTTTAATGACTTAAGTGACATATTTCACTTTTGACTTAAATCTCCTAAGTCAAAGTGAAATTAGAATCATAAAGTAAAGTACAATTGTTTTTAGAGAGTCATAAACAGATGGGGACCACTTTCCAAGGTACCCAAATCTCAGCACTCCCTCTTACCGAGGAAAGTGCCCATCACCACCAATATCATTCCTATAGTGTACATGGTTTCCTCCTAGCATATACTCGGTGAGTATGGTTATACCCTGATCAATGAAAGTAGTCTCTGTCACAGATCTGCTCAATATACGTGATCTATATATGGAAGTGTCTCTCCACCTATCCAATATAACCTAGATCTTGGTATCAAACCAACGATCTCCACCTTGGTCTCCAACCAAGGATATATACCTCTTGGCATCTCACCAACGGTCACTACTCTTGGCATCTCACCAAGCGTCACTCTCTTGGAATCTCACCAAGAGTCTCCCCCTCTTGGTATCTCACCAAGGGTACCTAGATCTTAACCTCTCACCAACATCCTCAACTTGGCCTCTCACCAAGTAGCTTCCACCTAAAGTGGATCCGGAACCTGATATGCCCGTCTCTGTAGCCAACTGAGGCTTAAGCCTCTATGGTGTCCTGTCACTCCTCCTTATCAATATCTAATTCTCTGAAGCCCCTGCACCAACCCTTTATCTCAACAACTCTGACACTGAAGTTTTCCTGGGTGAACAGTCACTCCCGCTGATGGTGTCCAAGGAAACTGAGTATGGTCTCCCTCTGAATCACTACTATGAGTCATTAGATAATCATAAACTCTGTCTCCCCATCTGATGTTGGATGGTGTAACAATTGACATAGAACTAGTGAATGCACACTCTCTCGCAAACTGTGTATCGAACTCAAACTCCTCTACTGTCGCTGCTAAAAAATCATGCTTCTTCTTCTTATTATTGGGATAATGTCCTGCATACTGACCCATCTCTCCATAGGAAAACCATCTCACTATGCTCATGTATCTCTTCTGCCCACTTCTTCTCTCTCCTCCCCGTGGTGGGGCCCCAAACTTGGGACCCTGCCGACCTCCCGACCGATCTTCTTCTTTCCCTTTGTCCAAAGAGCATGATCCTCATCACCGTGCATTTTCTACTACTGATGCTGTCCAGAAGCCTCTGCCACAAGTATAGTCTCCTCCTTAATGAAGTCATCCCACATCCTTTCCCATGTGGGCATTACTATTGTGCAGTTTGTAGCTATGATAAAAGGATATAAGGTAGAGGGCCAAACTGGCGTAATAGGAACCTATCCCACCTAATGTTACCATGATGGGAAGGTTATTCCTTTTTAGGGAGGCTAGGCCCAGGGGAGACGTCCCCGGTGACCTGGGGTTTTGAAGAGGCTAAAACGATAATTAGACAATGACAAGTTTCCCCCTTCACAGATCACCACCAAAGAAGATAGTTTGGCCTAAAGTTAATAAAGACAACCAAGTAGGATCCCTGCCCGAGAACAAAGCAACAATAAACTTGATACATGCAGCCTTTGGTTAGTACTTCATATATTTTAAGGACTATCTGATATTCAATATGAGCAATTTAAAAGTAAATGTTGACGAAGTCAATGTTTACAAAATAGAAATAGTAGTAATGTCACTTCACCAATTAATACTAGAATGATACAACATTCAATATAAAAAATCACTTCTTAACTCATTTAATGCCTTCAACAACCATTCAATTGCTCAAAAGACAAAACGTTGCTCCATCAATGATATACTAGAAAGGAGTGACATCAACATTCAGGGTTAGTAGGGTTAGGTAGAGCTAGCATTAGTGCAGTTAGGGTTTCAATTCAGAGGTATTAAAAGTGTTTAGATCAGGTTCTACTTCAACATTTGAGGTATTAGATCAGTTCCTTTTGAGATAAATGGAGTTAATAATGAAGGACACAAGAGTTAAAGGAGGACAGATAAGGATTGGAGGGAAGATCTCTGAAGTGCTGCTATGGCAAGGCCTCAGAGACAAAACCCTAGGGGAGAGAGGCTCACTCTAGTGTTGCTATGGCAAGGCCTCGTGCTCTCTCCTCCTTCCTTAGATGGAAAAATAGGATAGCATGAAACATAAAGTCAAGACATGAGAGTCAAATGAGGGAGAGTGTTGCTACAACAAGGCTCTATCATCAAACCCTAGATGAAAATGGCCCTAAGTGTAGATAACCTAGGCCTGGGACGTCTCCTCCTTCTTGAGCCTTGGAAAGTATGACTAGCATATGAAGAGGGGAAAAATGAGTGTAGCTAAGGCTAGGCTCAATCCTCTTCAACATGAAAGAGCAGAGTATTGCTATGGCAAGGCTCTATCTCACTTCAACAAACAAAATGGCTAGAAATCTTGATGGGGAAATGAGACAAGGACCAATTATGTGTGCTTGTCACCTAGGGTTTATGAAACAAATTTATAATAATAAATGCAAGTAATAACAATACAACCATTCAATTAAGAAGTTTGGTAGAATTTCACTTACATTTCACAAAGAAACATCATAGAAAACCCTAGTTGTAACACCTTCCATCAAGAGAAATGCCAAAAAATGCCAAGAGAATCTTCCTTCAACAAGTGCGCCTCCTTAAATCAGCCAAAACCCTAAAGTAGTTCGCAAATTTCATAACTCACCAAGTGGTGAGTGAAAGATGATGATAAAAATGAGAGTGAAAACCCTCAATATTGTTAAAATATTGTGTAACTGCAAAGAATATTCTTATCCCCTTTTGCAGATAAAGATAAAATATATTTATTATTGATTAGATCAATCCCCTTTTGTGGATTGATCATTTCGGTCATTGTAATTGACCAAATCCCCTTTTGCAGATTGGTAAAACCCTAATTGTAATAGGCTAAATAAGAAGTCGGCCCCATAATATATTAAAGAGGCCCCAAAATATATTAAACATGGTTATAACCACCCAGAAGAAGAAGTTGGCCCTGCCAGTGAAGAGACACTTCCACACGTACCAGAATTGTATAAATAAGAGAGGCCAGCACCTCATTTGAACACAATATTAGTTCACTCATATAGTGCGCAAGTTTTGAAGGAAGCTGCAGTTGCTGGTTGTCGAAAAAAGGAAGAGAGAGAGGCGTGTTGCTCAGTGTTGGATATTCTTTGTTGTCTAGTTCATTATCTTGGCATTCTATCAGCTATCTATATTAAGGAAGTTTTGTTGGGTTTTCTTCCCCTTGAGGGTTTCCCAGGATAAATGATTGTGTACTCTTGTGATTGTGTTTCTCTCAGTGATCTTGTCTATGCTATTGTTATCTAGTAAATTGAAAGTAACCTAATAATAGCAAAAACTTTAACATGGTATCAGAGCTAAGCTGAAGAGAGCATATTTCACAGGAAAAATAAAAACATCATTGTTGTCGTACATGAAAATTAGATATTTTTATTGAAGAAGGTTTTCAGCCCCAAATCCATCTAGAAAGGTGCGCCCTACCTCATGGAACATTTTAGCATCTTCAGCGCACATTTTCAGTGGCTAGATCTCCCAGAAAGTGAAACCCTGGTTTTCACAAAGTACTAGAAGTACTAGAAAACCAGAGTACCAAAAGTACCAGAAGTACCAGAGTACCAGAAGTACCAGAAAACTAGAAGCACTAGTCCAGAAATCCACAAATCAAGTTTGAAGGGGTAAAATTTGGATTTTCAGAAATCTGACTGTACCAGCATACTCGCCTCACTACTACATATTGTAAAAATTTCGACGTTTTATTTGCGGCGTTATGGACAAAATTGTCCATATTGTCGCAAAATAGAGGAAATTTAAAAAAAAAAAAATTCATGTTGCCCGATAACGTCGGTCTTGCCACGTTAACGTCGGTCTTGCCACGTTAACGTCGCTCTTGCCACGTTTTCCACTGGAACGTCTCTCTTGCCACGTTAACGTCGCTCTTGCCACGTTTGTGAAGATGTATGTCGCAATTGCCACGTTAACGTCGCTCTTGCCACATTTTCCACTGGAACGTCGCTCTTGCCACGTTTTCCACTAGAACGTCTCTCTTGCCACGTTTGTGAAGATGTATGTCGCAATTGCGACGTTAACGTCGCTCTTGCCACGTTAACGTTGCTCTTGCCACGTTTTCCACTAGAACGTCGCTCTTGCCACGTTTGTGAAGATGTATGTCTCAATTGCCACGTTAACGTCGGTCTTGCCACGTTAACGTCGCTCTTGCCACGTTTGTGAAAATGTATGTCTCAATTGCGACGTTTGCGAAACTAGGTTTTCCCCTCCAACGGTCACCTTAGTATGTTCACCTATAAATATGTTGCCTTTGACGGATGTTGCGACAAGTTTGTTATAATAACGACGCTTCAAAAAGGGTTTGCAGGTCTTCTCAGTGAACAAAAAATAGATATTTGTTTCAGTATAAGTCTGTGGGGAAGAATGTCAGAAAACATTAGAGCTGGGAAAAGAATTAAAGAGGGTGAAAAGGGTGACG
>ML822801.1:0-17263 GCA_009831015.1 Picea engelmannii
CTTAGAAATTAACTGGTTAGTCTGCCAACTTAGGCTATGGGAAAACAAGTTTGCGACAAGGGTCCAATAATAACCTTTTGGAATAATAAATGAGGGTTGTCAACACATAAGTTATACCATGTGAATTATAACATGGGAATTGTAGGCATACCATATGAAATACAACACATGACTAGAATTTATGCCATAAAGTTTATAACATAGGACAAACAAGTTTAGTAATTTTGCACATGAAAACTGCACAACTAAAAAAGGTAAATTTGCAAAAAGATTTTTTGTAAGCGAATTCTTATCAATGAAACTTATGTGGTCAAAATAGAAGAGTTATACACTTTACTTAGTCGAAACCCAAAAAAAAAAATTAGAACTTTTTTATTTTATATGGGTATGTGGCATAATGGTATTGGAGCTTTAGCAACCACACTTGGCCTTATGAGCTCAACCACAGAGACTAATTTACTATTGTTATATTTTATTCTTACCACTAGGAAGAATATTTTGATTGCAGGAAAGATGACATAAGTACTTATTCTACCTCAAGAAGGGTCACATAAAAATGAGCCAGAAAATTCCCCAAAAAGGAAATATTAGTGAGGGGAATATATGGGTTAATCTAAATGAAAGAAGGGATAACATACAATCCTAATTAATTCATACTGCACAGGGTCTAAGTGAATGATTGAAAATTTTTAAGGTAGATAATGAATGAATTATAAAGACACAAGAAGAACTTAATACAATATTGTTAGAAAAATTGTGTAATCAGGTCTCAGACAAGAATAAAGGTCAATTTTTCAGTAATTCTAAAACTGATCCGCATAAGAAAAAGTCTAGGAAATTTTAACATACTAAATCAATGACATAATATATTTTTAACACAACTAAAACTTCAAGTGAGGACAGTGATAAAAAGGAACAAGGAACTAAAAAGAAACATAAGCATCATGAGGAAATTATGGGAGAATTTAAAAATATAAAACCTCCAATATTTAATGGTGAGATTGAGACTTGAGAAGAGGTAGAAGGTTGGCTTTCTGGAATGAAAAAATACTTTCAGATATACAATTATTCAAGTGTACTTAAAGAAATAATGGACATCTATAATCTAACTGAGAAAGATATTTGGTGGCAAGATATCAAAAGAGTAAAGAATATTGAGGAATGTAAAATCACTTGAAAGACTTTGAAAATATATTTTAAGAAACAATATCTATCAAAACAATATTATGAAGGTAAGGCTAACGAATTTTATGAACTGAAATTGGGAAATTTAACCATGAAATACTTTTGAAGGAAATTTCTAAGTTTACTACGCTATGTACCATATATTGCGGATGAAAAACCAAATATACAACACTTCTTGGGTTGTTTATTGACCTCATATAAAGATAGGATTTAATTTGCGTAACATACTCGACCCCTAAATACCCTTTCTAGGGATGGGGCATCAAATTTTCATTCTTACTAACTATCTCAAATCCTAACTCTGGGATATTCATTTGTTAATGCCCATCACGAGCTTTCGAATGGTCGCCACTGCACTAAAATTTGAGCTCTGGTATGCAATTTGTGGCCTCCTGAAGTTACCCAAGCATTGTTAGTTGGGGTATTTGGCGTTCGAAGTTGAGTGATCCCTTTTCTTACTCCCCGAAGTCCTGAAATATCACCACGTGGCCTTAGCCATTTGGCGATCGACGTTTTGCGTTGAATGTCCTAAGTTTCGGCGTTTCGGCAGTCGACCATCGTCGTTGAACGTACGAAATTTTATCGATCAACGATGTTCATTGGTCCTTCGGAAATCGAGGATCAACAATCTTTTTCGAACCTTCCTTTATCAAAATATACTCAAATCTTCTGACTCCTGAAGTTATTCAGACTCCTAGAGTCCCAGAAATGTCACCAGCCACGTTGGCCAGGCGGGCACGAATGAGAAGTTGCAACGCGGTGAGGGTAAAAGGGTGAAATGTGTTCTTATTATGGGTGACATTTTTCATGCTCTAATAGGCATAAGGGGTATGTGAATCGACCAAATTTGGGTGACACGTGGCACCTTATTTGTGGGTCTATGTCACCCAAGTTCACATCAGTGAGCCATGTCAACCCGCATCATATAGTCTTCTCACTTATTTCAAATATCATGGTTGAGATTTGTCCACGTGGATCCATAGATCCATGGTCCCAAATACTTCGTGACTCTGGGCTTCGAAGCTTATTGAATCCACTTGACGTGAATCCCCCGAAGAGCCAAGTCTTTGAACCCTCGGATTTGGCGCCATTTTTCCTCTTCCTACCAACAATCGAAATTTACTTCACTATTTGTGACTTAGAGAATTTTCACACCTTGAAAAATCTTGGCCAAACTTCTACGAAGTGCTAAATCTTCAGACTACAGGATCACTTGCCACGTATCCTATCATCCGACATGTCTAGTTAGATGGACAACATTTGATAGGGCACAAGTAGGAGCCATGTGTCACTCTGCAAAACATTCCTGGTCAATTGGGTAATCAAGGATGGTTTCTTAGATTGACAGCTAAGAGATGTCCCAAAGGATCTAAAGATCGACGGTTCATGTCAATTCGGAAGTTCAACATTCGAGGGTTCAGTGTAAATATTTTAGCTTCCTCTCTGAACCATACCTGATCTGTTGCCACATGTACCTAGCATTCATGGCTAGGATTTACTCTAGCTTGCAGATCTCTGGTAAAAATCACGCTTCCCTATACTCATGAATACCCGAAATCTCAGATAATTGTTGATCTGTGAACACATGTCCATCCACTTTCAACAGTTCTAATTAATTTTGTGACTCCATCATTTGGGATTTTTGGTGCTAGATCACTCATATCCTCCCAAAGTAGAAATTCATCAAAGAACTTAACACTTCTCCTTCTAAGTCTGATATAATGGCTCACAGAGATCCACATTGGATCCCCAAATCTCCAACCCTCATCAATTCACAACTTCAGCCTTCCTTTGTTTTCGAGGATTGTCGAATCATAAGTTCCAAAGTCCCAAAGCTGAAGAGCTAGCTCCTTTCGGACTATCCCAGGGTTCTGGGTCTCTGGTCACATGGATCCTTTGGGAAATCTTGTGGGATAAGAACTAATCATTTTAGTGGTGCATGGGTTAAGGATATGGGCATGATCCCTTAGTCATATAGGTGGATAGTCTGAAGGAAAACTCACTTCTCCTACAAAGATGAACTTGACATTCCTGCTTTGGTGAATTCAAAGGATCGACAGGACTTAGACATTTCATTCAATCCTACATAGGCTCTCTTACGGATTCACAACCCATAAATATCTAACAACTAAAGTGAGATAAATTGAAAACCATGTAAATATAGTCATTTACAAAAACAAATGAGCATTTCTAATAATGGTTCAAACACTGGAAGAATTAACCAAAAACACAGGAATTCAATCATCACATCCAATATACATTATATAGAGTATGATAATACTTATCAGAACTTGATAATGGGAAGAAACTACTGAAATGGGTTCTTGTTTCCTCCCAACCATAAGAACAAACACTAGCCACCTTCGATCTAGACCATGATGTTATGAGAGAGATTTTTTCTTCTTTCTTCACAACAATCAGGGTCAAAGGTTACTCTCCTCCTCCCACGGGATCTTGGCAAACATTTTTCTCTACTCCAAGCAAGGAGATCTACACGAGCACTTCCTCATTTGTTCATCATCATCATTTATCAACTTGTAGTGAATCTATGCCCAAGGATTCTTATATCCAAAAAAATCTTACTTCTCATATTTTCTCTCAACTCTCGAGTCAAAGCATGCTCACTTATCTTCTCTGGAGATTATTTTCTCTACTCTCCTATCTTCCAGATCTGTCTTTGTCCCTCAAATTACCTCCTTTATTACCTTCATCATCAAGTTTGTGTGGGTCTAAATCCCAATTCATGGTCAGGCCTGGAAACCTTATAGATGGGTACACTACCCCATCTCCTCATTAACTCTTGAGGATGGCCTTCCAACTACCATCTTGACTGGTAATTCATTTCTGGGTCAGAGGACTGTTGAGAAATTACA
This sequence comes from Picea engelmannii, assembly GCA_009831015.1. Classification (NCBI taxonomy): domain Eukaryota; kingdom Viridiplantae; phylum Streptophyta; class Pinopsida; order Pinales; family Pinaceae; genus Picea; species Picea engelmannii. The sequence goes on from ML822801.1 coordinate 4,059, forward strand.
CCTAGTAGGTACTTTTCTAGTGAGGGTCATCTCAACCATTCCCAATTTCCCCTCACCATCTCTCTCATAGAATCGATGGTCTATCTTGACAAAATTTCCCCCTTTCATAAGTTGTGAAACACATATCCAATTTCTATTAATAACAGAAAATTCATACATTGACCCTTTTATACAAGGTTCATGAAATCAAACATTCACACATATTTAGTCTACCATAGTCTCTATTCTAGTTATATTTATATTTACAAACTAGGGAAACATGGGTATCATAATCCCCTCCCCCTTAAAATAACATCGTCCTCGATGTTCTATTTGTCAATGTTCTTTGTATGTACAGAAGTAAACAAAAATGGATATGCATGTTTCATGGCATCCTCCATTTCTCATGTAGCCTCATTCAAGCCAAAGTGTTTTCACCAAACCTTATGTTGTGCAATGGTTCCATTCTTGAGCGAGGTTTCCTTCCTGTCTATTATGCAGTGAGGCTATAGAGGGAATTCTCCCTCGGGTTCCATTTGAATCACAGACTAGTCAATAATATGATTAGAACCATGTACATACTTCTTTAATAAAGAAACATGGAAAACATTATGTTCCTTCACTGTGAGAGTAAGTGCTAGACGATAGGATATTGGTACCACTCTATCCAAAACTTAAAAGATTCCACAATACAAAGGTGTCACCTTGGCACTAGATCCCATCCTCAAAGATATTTTCCTGGGTCTAACTCAGAGATATACATGATCCCCTTCTTTGAACTCTCTAGGAGTCATTTTCATGTCTGCATAGCTCTTTTTTCTATCCTGGGATATCTACAGATTTTTTCTGATCTGAATTACTTGTTGTTCCATTTCCTTTAGAATATCTGGCCCGATTATAACTCTGTCTATTGAGTTGTTTTAGCTAATTGGAATGTTTCATTTCCTTCCATAGAGGGCTTCAAAAGGGCTCATTTTTAATGACCCTTGATAGCCATTGTTGTAGGAAAATTATACCAGTGGTAGGTAGTCCTCCCACTTCTTAGGTTGATGCATTACATGCATCCTCAACATGTCCTCTGACAGTTGGTTTACCCTCTCTGTATTCCCATTTAGTTTGAGGGTGATAGGCTGTAATAAAGAGCAATTTTGTTTCAAAACCAACAAACATATATTTCCAAAAGGTTGAAGTAAATTTTGTATCTCTGTCGGATATAATTTCCTTAGGCATGCCATGTAGTTTAAATATTTATTTCATGAAAATGATGGAAATATCTATTTCCTTGCAAGTTGACTTGACGGGTATGAAGTGAGCAGCCTTGCTCAGATTTTCCACAACTACCATGATGGCATCGTTATGTTTGGTTGATCTTGGTAGTCCTGTGATGAAATCCATGGAGATGGTTTCCCATTTCCATTCAAGAATTGGTAGGGGATGCAACAAGAATTCTAGGTCTCGGTGCTCTGCCTTGATTTGTTGAAATTCTAGAAACTTAGCTAAGTAATCAAATATGTCCTTTTTCATTCTGGTCCAATAAAATATTTTCCTAGTGGTCGTGATCATTTTCTGATAACACAAATGTCTAGTATATGGTATTTTGTGTAGTTCATCCATTATGAACCTCTTCAAGTCATCACTGTTGGAGTTATTTCACACACACCTTGGATTTATTTTTCCTAAGGTTTTTCCTTGTTTATTAGTCATTATCCAGTCTCCTAGTAAGTGCATGCTCCTTTTAGGGGAGAATATTCCACCTGGAGAATATTCTCTTTCAGTTGACACTTCAGTTTGAGTAGTTGAGTTGAGTCTAAATGATGCATTGGTTTTGTCACCATGCAACATTGGGATAATCACCATGATAATGCACACTTTCCTTAGGATCATCACCATACTGGTGCATTACCCTTGATTCCTTGATCTACTCCTCACTACACTCTGTTCAGTGAGTTAACTGAAGACTAGTTGACTAGTTAACTCAGCTAGGTGGTAGTTCACTCCCATAACTGTTAGTGTGTGTCTAGATCACTCTTGACCACTACTATGGTGCATTGTTTCTCCTCCATTGAACTTTCATTGAGTTATACAGAGAATATCATGTGTAAATTAATTATTATTATAAATGGTTAATGAGAATTATGCCATTCTTTCTCTCCTTCTTCTTCTTTCTCAATTTCTCTCTACAAATTTGTGTAGTATTGTATAATTAGATATATTATGTGTAGGTTCAACACATTTACATGGTATCAAAGCTGATGAACTACAAATAAAAAGACACACCAAATTTTTTTTCAAGTATAAAAGATTGAAGACAGTGGGAAGATGGATTTCCAAAAAGAATTCATTCTTACACCTTACAACTACTTTGCATGGAAGGAGAGAATAATTATTCATCTCAAAACTAGAGAAATGTATAGGTTAAACTTGAATACAGATACAAAACTGACATCATCCATAGAAAAATCAAAGTATTTAAATCGCATGGATGAAGCACTCAGAAAAATTTGCACTCTTATTTCTCTCGATCTCCTTTTTCACATATCTTCTTGTAAGACTCCCAATGAAGCCTGGACCACCTTGGAAGGGCTCTTTGGAAAACAGGATGAGATGATGGGACACATGTTGGAGGTGGATATTCTCACATTGTATCTAAAAATCTTCGACAATATCCAATATTTATTTACAAAATTCAAGGATTTATTGTCGCAACTCAAACCTTGTGGGGTTGATAAATCGGAGGAGAAAAAAATGGTTCTCACCATTCTCTCCAAAATTTTTCATGAATTCTTTGTGTTCGTATCAACATTGCATTATGTCAGATTCACCTCTGGATCCACCTGGAAGATGAGTTCTCTTGAGGAATTTATTGAATCCCTTTCACAAGAGCAAACCAAGCTCATCAACATGGGAAAAATCAAAGGCCCAAAGGTGCATGCACTTACTATGAAAGATGGCATCCATCAATATAATAAATTTAAAGATAAATACAAAATGAAATCTCATGCACATCCGAAGAAGGAAGGGTACAGAAAACCCTTCACCGATGCATTTGGATCCAAAGGGGGAAAGGGAAGAAAAGGGGAGAAATGCACGTATTCTCACAAAGGATTCCATCCAGAATCCTCATGCATGAAAAAACAAATAGATATAATGCCTCAAATAATTCAGAAAAACAACCTTGGATATCACATCCCCGAGGGTGCCAAGAACAAGAAGAAAGAAGAACTGAATCCCAAGAAAGGAAATTCTATCCATTCCTTGATTGCCATCAAATCCTCTCGTGATGCTTGGATCATAGATTCAGGAGCATCACATCACATGGATGCCTCAAAATAAGTATATTCTTCATTGGATGGGGGACAACTCTTCAAAGGAATGATTGAACTCACCAACGAAAGCTTCGAGAATGTGTTGCATGTTCCCAAAAAAATTTTCAACCTTCTCTTCGTATATTAGATGAAGAATTTCGGAATTGGAAAGAAAGTCATATTCACACCAAATTCCATCAACATATATGACATACAAACAAACTCTAGGGTTTCTACCAGTGAGGTAAATCATCAGTCTAGATTGTATACTTTTTCGGAATTCAATGAATTTGATGTTGCTTTACTGCTTACTCATGCTGATGAAAGTAGTAGGATATGGCATGAAAGTTTTGGACATTTTCATTTCAGATATATGCAACAGATTAGCAAGAAAATATTGGTTGATGGTCTACTAGACATCCATTTCTAGAACGGAGCATGTGAGGGATGTGTTCTCAAAAAACACCCTTAAGATAAATTCAACAAAGGAAAGTCTCAGAGAGTTTTTTCACCTTTAGATATGATCCATAGTGACCTTATGGGTCCTTTTCTGAATCCATCCATCAACAAAGAGAGGGTTGTTCTCATTTTTGTTGATTATTTCTCACATTTTACATGGATCTACTTTCTCAAGCAAAAATATGAGGTCTTTCAACACCTCAAAGATTTCAAAGCCCTGGTTGAGACAAAGTCTGGGAATAAGATCAAAGTCCTTTGAAATGATAATGGGGGAGAGTATTTCAATCATAAGAACATTTATATTTCCATGAGGAATGGATTCAGTTGTAGCACACAGTTCCTTATACTCCACAACAAAACATAGTTGCTGAGAGGAAAAATATATCTCAAGGAGATGGCATCTTGCATGATTCATGCAAAGTGACTACCATAGAAACTATGGGCCGAAGCACTTAATTGTGCAACATACATCCAAAACATATCTCCCCATAGATCTGTCACGGATAGGACACCATATGAGTCTTGGAGTGGCCTCAAACCATAAGTGACCCACTTTCGTATTTTTGGTTAACGTGAATGGGCCTGGATTCCCTCTGAAAAGAGAAAGTCACTTGATCCATAGAGCACTGAGTGTATTTTTGTTGGATAACCTGACTATGTGAAGGGATATATGCTTATTGATATTTCCTCAGACCATCTCATCAATTAGCATAGTGTCCAATTTGAGGAAAGTGTCTCGCATGTACCTAAACAACCACATGCAGACACCTTCATTATTCCACATGTCCGAGATGTTGAGCATGCACATGTCGAATCTTATTTAGATGAGAGTTCTAATTCATAGGACTCAAATGATTTAGATTCACAGTTAGTACAGTCAGATGCAGTTGTAGAGCCAGAGTAGAGGCCCAAATGGGCACATACTACTCTTCAGGATGCAAGGGATATCATTGGTGATTCAGTTGATACTAGGAGAGCTCAATCTGATTTCAAGGAGCCTCCTATTGCACTCACTGCCACTGAACCATTGCCCTCTAGGCATGTTTTCCTGGTTCAGTCTTTAGATCCACAGTCTTATGCCTAGGCTACTGGAAATCCCTTTTGGGAATCTTCCATGTAGGTGGAGTACAACTCCCTCCTTGAGAACCAAACTTGGGATCTGGTTCCCCTTCCTTCTAGGAGGAAAATTTTTAGATGCAGATGAGTCTACAGGACCAAGAGCGAATGGAGAGATTAGCAGATACAAATCTAGGCTTGTTTCCAAAGTCTTTCAGCAGGTGCATGGTATTAACTATGATGAGACCTTTTCTCCAGTAGAGAATATGGATTTCATATGATTGGCACTTTCCATTGCAGTAGCCAAGGGATGGGAATTTCATCATATGGACGTGAAGAATGCATTTCTTTATGATGATCTCTCTGAGGATATTTATATGGAGAAGCCCCAGGGATTTATGTAGGACTCATATTTGGTCTTCCAACTAAAGAAGTCCCTTTATGGCCTCAAGCAAGCTCTGAGGGCATGGTATGCCAAGATGGAATCCTACCTATTGTCACGGAACTTTGTACGTTGTAAATTAGACCTGAATGTGTACATGCTCAGGACGGTTGATTCATTTCTACTCTTAGCTATGTATGTCGATGATTTTTTTATCGTCGGTTTCTCGACTTCAACGATTTTTTCAGTCAAGAGGATTCTACATGACATTTTTTTTATGATGGACATGGGTCTGCTACACTTCTTCCTTGGACTTGAGATCAGCCAGGATGTATCAGGCATCAAAATATCTCAAGAAAAGTATGCACGATATCTCCTTGAGATATTTCACATGACAAACTGCAAGTCTTCTTCGACTCCTTTCCTATCAAGAATCAAACTTGAGGATGGCGGGGAGACTCCACTGGTTGACATCACAATATGTAGATAGCTAGTGGGGAGCTTGTTGTATATCACACACTCTAGACCATGCCTCTCCTATGCAATTGGCACAGTTTCCAAGTTCATGTAGGAGTCGAAGGAGCTACATTGGAAGGCTACAAAGAGTATAATTTGATATGTACATGGAACCATCACCTTTGGGATTCATTATGCAATAGAATCTACACTATATCTCATCGGGTTTACTGATTCTGAATGGGTTGGTGATAGAACTTATCGCAAGTCCACATATGGTTACTCACTAAGTCTTGGTTTCAGGCCTATCTATTGGTCAAGAAAGAAGCAAGTTGTTATTTCTCTATCTTCGGCCCAGGCAAAGTATAGAGGGGTAGTTAACATAACCATTCAGGCTATGTGGCTACAACATTTTCTCACTGAGTTGGGCATTCAGTTTAATCGACCGATCATCATCTGGTGTGACAACCAAAGCACTCTAAAGTTCTGCAGAGATCTAGTTTAGAGGCAGGGGACGAAGCACATCGAGATCCACATGCACTACATCTAGGACTTATGACATGAGGGGATCATTGACCTTCAGTTTTTTCCTTTAGCAAAACAGATGACAGACATCTTCACCAAGACCTTCACTAAGCAGAAGGTCCATTCTCTATGAAGTCATCTTGGAGTGAAGGACATAGTTTTCTAGCAACTGTACTTATTCTTTTTACATACATTGTACCTTGAGAGGGGGATTTCCCATGAGGTTTTCCCTTTTTCCTCACTTTATTTCAGTGTATCTTTTGTATTTGAGTACCTAACATGGCCTCGTTGTTGCGACCCATTCTTTATTTTCACCATAGTGATGTTCAGGGGGGGTGTTGGAGTTACTTCACATACACCTAGGATTTATTTTCCTAAGGTTTTTCCTTGTTTATTAGTCATTATCTAGTCTCCTATATTTTAGGGGATAATATTCTCTTTCAGTTGACACTTCAATTTGACTAGTTGAGTTAAGTCTAGATGTTACATTGGTTTTGTCACCATGCAACATTGGGATCATCACCATGATAATGAACACTTGCCTTGGGATCATCACCAGACTAGCGAATTACCCTTTATTCCTTGATCTACTCCTCACTACACTCTATTCAATCAGTTAATTGAAGACTAGTTGACTAGTTAACTCATCTATGTGGCAGTTCACTCTCATAACTTCCTGAGAGACTAGACTAGGTGGAAATTTACTCCCGTAACTGTTGGTGTGTGTCCATGTCACTCTTGACCACCACTTATGAGAAATAAATGTATTTCAATGTGAAATAATTCCACGAGTGGAGACATTACATTCTTGGGAAGGAGACAATCATCCACACTGATCACAAGCCATTACATTTCATGCAGGCCCAAGGAAAATTGCAGAATGACCGCCATCAAAATTGGTCAACATACTTGAGATGGTTCCACCTCAAAATCAAGTATAAAACATTAAATTGGTCAACCTCTAGTCGCAACACTCACCATAGTGCTAGACTCTTGCGATCAGAAGACCTCCAAATGGTCCCACCTCTATGAGACAGACCATGACTTCTCCACCACCTATCAAATGTTGGGCACCAAGTCAGTGGTCGCTAATTTCTATCTTCATGACAGGTTGTTGTGTCGTCTGGGCCATCTTTTCATTCCATCAAGAGAGTGTGTGAAGCTGATTTTGGAAGCTCAATAAAGTTGGGTGGTAGGACACTTTGGCATCGAAAAGACAGTGGCAGTGTTGCAGAAACATTTCTACTGGCCAAAAATTTCACAGGATGTCAGAAAGTATATCACGTCCTGCACCCCCTGTGTTATTTCCAAACTGACCACTAAGAAACAAGGCCTGTACACCCCTCTTCCTACTCTTAATAGGCTATAGGAATCCATCTCAATGGACTACATGTTGGGCCTCTTGTCCATGAAGAGGGGAAATGACTATGTTTTTTTGGTTTTGGATCGCTTTTCCAATATGGTGATTCTATCCTCCTGCAAGAAGATTATCACGGAAAAATCCACTACCAAGATATTGTTTGCACAAGTATGGGTACATTTTGGGATCCCACAAACCATTATCTCAAACCATGACAGTCATTTCCTCAACTCATTATGGTCGAGCATCTGGTAACTGTTGGATACCAATCTCACCAAATCCACTGCCTTCCACCCCTAGATAGATGGCCAAACTGAGGTCGTCAATCGGATGGTCGTACATATCCTATGCATGTACAATTAAAAACACCCCCACACATGGGATGAGAGTGTTCTGTATGTCTAGTATAGCTACAACCGAGCCCTGCATAGCTCAACTGGCCACGGTCCCTTTCAAGTGGGGTTGGGATTCCAATCATTGGGCCCCATGGATGTTGCACTACCCCTAGTGACCACCTCGACTAAATCATCCCCTGGTCCACCAAAATTTGTCAAAGCCAACTAGTTCATTGAGTGGATCTAGCACATCTTCCAATAGGTTCAGAATACTCTACAAAATTCTAATGCCAAGTACAAACAATGTCATGATCAACATCGGGTGCCACATAAATTTCAGATGGGCGACAAAGTTTTGTTGCATTTGAAGAAATAATTCCTTACAGGGCCCCATCGAAATCTTAACCCACTCCATTATGGGTCATACACCATCACCAAGGTTATGGGTGACAATGCTTATGAGGTCAACATTTCCCCCTTCCTTGGTCTGCATCCATTCTTCAACATGGCTCTCCTTTGACCATATTTCCAACCAGTATTGGACACCTTAATGCAGACTCCCAACCCTCAGGCCAGATTCCACTCACAGGATCATTCTAAAAACTTCCCTGAGCCGAAGCGGCTCTTCTGGATCCCTCTTGGAACCTCAAATTTTCAATCCACTGGTCTTGTTGAAACCCCACCTGTACGAACATACCCTAGGCATGAGCTTTCGTCTCCTCACGACCTCTGCATAGGACCATCTATATTTTCTCGAAAACAAAATTTTGGGTCTCGGGACTCCTTAAGTCCTGATGTCGAGAGTTCTTGACTCCTCGATCTCTCAGTCTTCGAAATGTCAATTTTCCAAGTTGGATTCACTCGAGGTTAATCCCCTGGGCTATACCATTGGTCCATATGACCTTCCCTCATATGATCGCAATCCTCTTGGGGTTCATCGACGCAAAGTGCCCAACTTCCTGTCCTCAAGACTTCCAAAAAGATGATTTTTCGGAATACCAAAAATACTTGTGTCCTGGCTTCCTCCTCCTTTCGTGGTTTCGGGTTTTCCGATGCCAAAATGGTCCAACCTTATGTCTACGAGATCCATGAAATGCCGAATCCTGAAACTCTGATATCAGGTTTGGCCACAGTCTCACTCTCCTCTATGTCGCATTTCACGACTTCAGGGTTTTTATCCCTGAAAACTCGGATTCCTTGTCCTCGAGATGGCCGAAAATATGAATCCCGAAATGTCGAAATGTCCTGGCACTATTCCTCCTATGATTTTGGGAATTCATGTTTCGAAAATTCATGAATCTTGACACAAAAATTCCTTATCCTCTCATACTTCCGGTATCTGAAATACCGAAGTACCAAAATCCTGAAACTCCAGTCCTCCTCCTAAGAAAAATCAATGGCTATGAGCCTCCCTGATCGAAATGCTCAGATCGTTTCAGGATCTCATGGGTCAGGAATCCTGAATTCTTACCCTTTGCATTCCCGGTAGATAAAATGTCGAAATACCCTTTAGGGAAATTTTTCGATGGCTCGATCGGTAGCCACGTGTCCTCCTATTTGAACGGTCACGATCCTTTCAGGATTTCGTGACTCTGCTACCCCAATGACACTAATCATTGGTCCTTCGAACTCCTAGTGTCCGAAATCTCAGTAGTTCCTCGATAATCACCATGTGTCCTCCACAGATGGACAACCCTGAACATTTCGAGACTTCGCAAGTCGCGAAGCTGAAAGACTCCTCCGCTCCTTCACCTCCAAATGTCTAAATCCCTGAGATGAAAGGATCTCGCGACACCTATCCTTCTTATATGGAAGGCTTAGATACCTTCGAGATTTTGGGACCCATGAGTCCTAATATCCAGTCCTTAGTCCTCTAAACCTCTGAATTCCCAAAGTCTGAAATCCCGATACCTCTACCCTATCAGGACTTTTCGGATTCTCTGTTCTGCGCGTGAGGATTTAAACCTCATGTAGCTTTCCACAAATCTGACGGCTATCAATCCATGTACCCATATCTGATGACTCAGACCTGTTTCTTCTGCTGCACCCTTCCTACACTACCTGGACACGAATCCACGGTCCAGATCTTCTCAGTTGATCCGACGACAGTTGTGCTCCTCCTGTTGATCATGCGCTTTCTTCCTGAAATTTGGAATATTTTCCAATTTCCAAAGGCTTTGACCTTTTCTTTTCCTCTACGATCTCTACACCATTGGGTCTCACCTGCGTTCTCAAAGACATTGTCCCTCCTGATCTTTTGGGATTCTAACCTCTCCAAAGAATTCCTTGGCCCCCGCGACTTCTACAGCTATGGCTCTGTGCATGAAAGCACTACTCCTCATGAGCTTATCTCCTTGAATCCTCTAAGGATTCTTCCACTTATGCGCATTTGACAGAGTCTCTGCATGCACAACGGTGCTACCCCTCCTGAGATTTTCCTGTAGCTTCAACCTCTAAGGGATTAACCCTTTTTCCTTCTCCCTCAGATGGAGAATCTGATGCCCTCCTAACACTCTCTTGCTCAAGAAAATTCTTGCTGAGTCTACATGGTGTTCAATGACCCTATGTAGATCCTTCCTTGGACACTTCTTCTATTCCAAAACTCAAAAGAGTTATTTCCTATGCTCTATCTGCATATCCACTCAATGCCCTTCTAGCAGATTTTCTCCTCAAGAAATCCCACAGTGATTATGTTCCCCTAAATGAACTCAAACCAGAGTTTTTTTGTGCACTCTAGCACCTGGTCAATGCCCTCCTGGCAGAGCTTCCCAAATCCTCAGTGATTCTGATTTCTCTTTGAACCCATCATAGAGTTCCTCCTCTGCACTCTATGCATATGCTCAGTTCCCTCCTAGCAGAGATCTACAGAACTCCTCAGAGATTATGTCTTTTGTTGTGTTCTCCTCTACATAGTCCTACCTCCAAGGTGTTCAATAACCTCGAGGTTTCTTCCTAGAGTCAATGATTTCAGTTGGTGTGCCCTCCTAGCATGTCCTTGTCCAAATTCCACAGAATTGGAAGTGCACTCTATGCACTAGCTTTCAGAACCCGCAGTGTTACGTCATGCCCTCTTGGCATGAAGCCTCAAAGATCCCCAAACCTGAAATCAAAGAACCCATAGATAACAGAACCTATATGTCCCTGCAAATGCATACTAACACACATCTACAACATAAATGAGAACACATAAAGACATTCATGCAACACAGAATGGCATGGAAGAAAAACTGCTCTTTGTATTAATATAAGATACCTCCTTTACAAGGTGTTCTTGAGCTCAGAATGCAACAGAGTCTCGTCTCTCCTCTCTTCTCTCTCTATGCATGCACTAACATAAGATCCAATATCTTTTACATGAGGGGGCTCTTCGACCTCTTCCCTCCAAGATACCTACCCTATTCAATTACATTAACTTTACATTGAATGGGCTGTCTAGTCCAGAATCGGAGCTAGTCCAGAATCGGAGCTAGATCCAGCCTTACAACCATTAAGGATATCTACATCTAAAGCCTGTGTATAGGCACAACCTTTTGGCTCTAACAGCCTTACAAATATTAAATTCCCCTTATTCAAATTCAAAATATGAGAGGGTTGGATCCTCTCTTCCTTGAATGCATTGAGTGGGTTCGTTGGCTGGCGCATGGCTGGCTTGGGAGTGATGCTCCTGCATCATACTCCTATGCTGTGAAAATTATGAGCTCCTTATTATGAGCTCTCCACCCTGGCTGTTGAAATCCACCTGGATCCCAAACAACTCTTTGGAGTTGTTCCTCTGATCCATTTCTTTGTTGTTGTTGCTGCTACTTCTGATGCTTTGTGGCTACTGTTGTCTCCCTTCTGCTTAGCCTTTCACTACTGGCAGTCTCCTGTGATGACTTCAACATCATCTTTCTGATCTACTCGATCATTTCGTCCAGCTGCTCCAATGACTAGCTCTGTTCATGCAGTCTCCTCTACTGCAATTTATTTCTACAAATGGGCAGATCATCATGATCTCCCATGCTGTCTTTTCCATTCCTGTGGCCTTAACTTTCCACCTTGTTCTAGATTTCTCTTATGCAATCTCATTACTGAGCTTCTGCTCAGCCTCTTCATCTGAAAATTTGACTATCATCTCTCCCTGTGTGGCACTAAGTGTCCACTCTGCTGCAATCCCCTCTATAGTCCCCTCTTGACTGATATTTTGTTCAACCATCATCTCTGAAAGTGTTGCTGCTCACAACTCTCCTGCTGGTGTATCTCCAACTCTCTCCAGCTGCTCCTCAGACTGGAATTCAACTTCATTTGCTTCCAACCTGATCTGTTGGATATGCATGCCCTTCACCTTCACCCTTCTCTCTAGGGCTTCAAACTCTTGATACAGCTCAGAAAAATCTATGTTTTTTGCTTTCTCTTTTTTTTCTCCTGCTACAAGCTTCGATGCTGCAGTCCTTTCAGCTTCCTAGCTAAAAATATTCAGCCATTCCTTGGAATTCTCATCTTCTTCCTCTGCTTGGGCAGCCTCTAACATATGCTCCACTTCTCCTTTGACAATCGCATCTGGTTGTCCTTCTCCTGTTGTTTCTCCTTCATCGACAACACAAATCCTCACCTCAATTGGGATTCCTGGTAGGAATATCCGAATTCCTCCAACCATTAGAAGATTCCTTTGATCCTCCTTCTCTGTCAGTTATCCTTGCTATTATGAAATCATCTCCAGGTTCATCTGCTCTCCCTTTCCCTCCTATCAATATGGGATTGCCTTCTTGGCAGTCTATGAGATTCTCAAATCCCATTTCATTGCCCACATGGCATTGCGAAATTCCCCGGTTGTCCTCCTGACAGTCTATGAGATCCCGCAGTGATCTTGTTTCATTTCCCTCCTGGAAATTGGGAATTTTTGTTCTGGCCTCCTGGCAGTCCTTGAGATCTTCAGTTGATCCCATTTCATCCTCACTACTGAGGTTTCTCCCATCCTCTGGTTCACACACCTGAACCATTTTCTCCTCTGGTATGTTGAGGTTTTCAGCATGCCTCAACCATATTTTCAATAGCCTCTGTTGTCTTTTGGACACCAATTCCTGAATCGGACACTTTGCCTTCGTCTTCATGGGCCATTTGTATACCCATCTAAACTTAGCATTCTACTGCATCTGCAATTCTAGCTCATCCATTCTCGCTCTGATCTCGACGAGCTATTTATTTCTCGCAGGGTTCTTCTACTGTTGATGGATCTTTTTTCTACGACGTCAAAGGCCTTCAGTAACCATCTTGTTGTCTTCTATCTTCTCTCCAGGAAAACCTGTTGTTGTCACTATACAACTGAGAGCTTCCATCCTTTTCTTATATTCCTCCTGACTATTTTCCTT
>ML822801.1:17269-31071 GCA_009831015.1 Picea engelmannii
TGACCACTGCCTACCTGCAAACAATCATCACAGAGTTCCAACACTCTGTCTTCTTCTGCCTGTCTCTGCAAGCTGCCTTTGATACCAAAATGATGCGTATCAGAGTGTTTTCCTTTCTACTCCCTCTGCCTGAAATATACAAACAGAGTTTGAGATCTGATACCAACTAATACAAACCCCCAACCCTCGGGCCAGAGTCTGCTCACAGGATCATTCTAAAAACTTCCCCGAGCCGAAGCGGCTCTTCCGGATCCCTCTTGGAACCTCAAATTTTCAATCCACACGTCGTGTTGAAACCCCACTTGTACAAACATACCCAAGGTGTGAGATATCATCTTCTCATGGCCTCTGCATAGGAGCGTCTGTCTTTTCTTGAAAACAAAATTTCGAGTCCCGGGACTCCTTGCGTCCTGATGTCGAGAGTTCTTGACTCCTCGATCTCCCGGTCTCTGAAATGTCGATTTTACGAGTTGGATTCACTCAGTGTTAGTCCCCTGGGCTATACCCTTATTCCATATGAGCTCCCCTCATATGACCATAGTCCTCTTGGGGTTCATCGACGCAAAGCACCCAACTTCTTGTCCTCGAGACTTCCAAAAATCCAATTTTCGGAATACCGAAAATACCTGTGTCCCGGCTTCCTCCTCCTTTCACAGTTTTGGGTTTTTCGATGCCAAAATGCTCTGACCTTATGTATACAGGATCCCTGGAATGTCGAATCCCAAAATTTTGATATCAGGTGTGGCCACAGTCTCACTCTCCTCTATGTCACATTTCATGACTTTGGGGTTTTTATCCCTGAAATCCCAGATTCCTTGTCCTCGAGATGGCCGAAAAGTTGAATCCCGAAATTCCAAAATGTCCCGATGCTATTCCTCCTATGCTTTCAGGAATTCACATTTCAAAACTTCGCGAATCCCGACGCAACAATTCCTTATCCTCTCGTACTTCTAATATCTGAAATACCGAAGTACCGAAATCTCGAAACTCTGGTCCTCCTCCTCCTGAAAAAAATAAACGATTGTGAGCCTCCCTAATCCAACGACTCAGATCCTTTCGGTATCTCATGGTTCAGGAATCTTGAATTCTTACCCTTTGCATTCCTAGTAGCCGAAATGCCGAAATTCCCTTTCAGGAAATTTTTCGATGCCTCGATCGCTCGCCATGTGTCCTCCTATTTGAACGGTCACGATCCTTTCAGGATTTTGTGACTCTGTGACCCCAATGATACTAATTAATGGTCCTTCAAGCTCTCGGTGTTCGACTTCCCAGGTAGTTCCCTGATCATTGCCATGTGTCCTCCACAAATGGAAGGCCCTAATCGTTTTGAGACTTAGCAAGTCACGAAGCCGAAAGACTCCTCCTCTCCTTCACCTCCAAATCTCTAAATCCCTAAGATGAAAGGATCTCATGAAACTTGTCCTTCTTATATGGATGGCTCAGATACCTTTGGGACTTCAGGAGTCGTGAGTCCTTATATTTGGTCCTTCTTCCTCTGAACCTCCAAATTCCAGAAGTCCAAAATCCTGATACCTCTACCCTATCGGGACTTTTTGAATTCTTTGTTCTGTACATGAGTATTTAAACCTCATGCAGCTTTCCATGGATCCGACAGCTATCAGTCCATGTACCCATATTTGACAGCTCATACATGTTCTCCCACTGCACCCTTCCTATGCTGCCTGGACACAAATCCATGGTCTAGATATTCTCAACTGATCCGACGGCAATTGTGCTCTTCCTGTTGAGAATGCGCTTTCTTCCTGAACTTTGGAATATTTTCCAATTTCCAGAGGCTTCAACCTTTGCTTTTCCTCTGTGATCTCTACACCATTGGATCTTTCCTGCATTCTCGAAGATGTTTTCCCTCCTGATCTTTTTGGATTCTAAACTCTCCAAATAATTCATTGGCCCCTGCGACTTCTACAACTATGGCTCTGTGCATGAAAGCACTACTCCTCCTGAGCTTCTCTCCTTGAATCCTCAAAGGATTCTTCGACTTATGCGCATCTGATAGAGTCTCTACATGCATAATGGTGCTACCCCTCCTGATTTTTTCCTGTAGCTTCAATCTCTAAGGGATTAATCCTTTTTCCTTCTCCCTTAGATGGAGAATTTGATGCCCTCCTATCACTCTCTTGCTCAAGAAACTTCTTGTTGAGTCTGCAGGGTGTTCAGCGACCCTATGAAGATCCTTCCTTGGACTCTTCTCCTATTCCTGAACTCAAAAGAGTTATTTCCTGTGCTCTATCTGCACATCCACTCAATGCCCTTCTGGCAGAGTTTCTCCTCACAGAATCCCATAGTGATTTTGTTCCCCTGAATGAACTCAAACTAGAGTTTTGTTGTGCACTCTAGCACCTCCTCAATGCCCTCCTGGCAGAGCTTCCTGAATCCTCAATGATTCTGATTTCTTCTTGAACCCACGATAGAGTTCCTCCTCTGCACTCTGTGCCTATGTTCAGTGCCCTCCTAGCAGAGCTCTACAAAACTCCTCAGAGATTTTGTCTTCTGTTGTTCTCTCCTCTACACAGTCCTACCTCCAAGGTGTTCAGTAACCTTGAGGTTTCTTCCCAGAGTCAATGATTTCAGTTGGTGTTCCCTCCTAGCACATCCTTGTCTAAATTCTGTAGAATTGGAAGTGAATTATATGCACTGGCTTTCAAAACCCGCAGTGTTTTGTAATGCCCTCTTGGCACGAAGCCTCAAACAACCCCAAACCTAAAATCAAAGAACCCACAGATAACAGAACCTATCTGTCCCTATAAATGCATACTAACACACATCTACAACATAAATGAACACACATAAAGAAATTCATGCAACACAGAATGACATGCAAGAAAAATTGCTCTTTGTATTAATATGAGATACCTCCTTTACAAGGTGTTCTTGAGCTCAGACTGCAATAGAGTCTTGGCTCTCCTCTCTTCCCTCTCTATGCATGCACTAACATAAGATCCAAGATATTTTACATGAGGGGGCTCTTCGACCTCTTCCCTCCAAGCTATCTAACCTATTCAATTACATTAAATTTACATTGAATGGGTTGTCTAGCCCAGAATCGTAGCTGGATCTAGCCTTACAACCATTAAGGCTATGTACATCTAAAGACTGCGTATAGGCACATCCTTTTGGCTCTAACGGCCTTACAAATATTAAATGCCCCTAATCATTCAAAATATGAGAGGGTTGGCGCCTCTCTTCCTTGAATGTGTTGAGTGGGCTGGTTGGCTAGCGCATGGCTGGCCTGGGAGCGATGCTCCTGCATCACACCTCATAGATAGCAGAGCAGTTGACATCGACAAAGATCAACCTTTAATACATGCAACAAGAATCAAGTGATCATATTGTGGACACATAGATCAAGTGTGGTTGACATCAAAGGATCTAGCTTTATCGAGTCATCAAAGTAGGGCAACTCCTGCACCAAGGCAAGTGACTCACCTAGGGCCAAATTCAATAGAAAATTCCTCATAATATGGGGGAACTCAATGCAATGTAGACTATTTCTTTAAAGGAAGGAGGATTGATCCAGGTGGATATTGATGGCCACCCACCTATTCCACTAGCTCAAAAAATAGTTTTCGACCTTGGAAATTTCCGGCAATTTTTCGGGTTCCAAAATTTTAGGGCCGTTTTGAGGCCCTAAATGACATTTTTTGGGGGGATTTGGGGCCCAAGTGATTGTCAAAGGCACTAACCTGGGCCAATCGAAAATTTTTCCTCTTGTTTAGACCTTTTGAATGGGATATCATGTGCCTAAAATGTGTTAGAATATAATGGATCTGCTCGTTTAACCATAGCCAATATCACTATTGTCACTCAACCATAAGCCGAAGCCACCCCGGAGCACCTTAACCTTGACAGAGAATCATTCCGGAAGAAAAACCTAGGATAAATATCCAAAAAAGATAGCACACCAAGCAAGAATAATAAAACTGATCAGAAATACCAAACCCATAGAAGACTGAGATTATAGACTGGCGGCAACAGCTTCTCTAGAACTTGCACACAAAACTGCCCAACTACAGTGCGCACAGGTGTGCTACTACAGTTCTGAGAATGCCTGCCAAAATGAATACTGACCTCTTGTATTTATACTAAAACTGGCAAACTGCCTGGGCCAACTTCTCATTCTGGGTTCCTATTTACTTAGTATATAATATTTCCTTTAGTCGAATTCTTCTCTTGGAGGCTAATAACCTAATACAAATTATCATCTTGAGCCAACTTGTCTTCTAGGGTTATTATCCAACTAATTAGGGTTTCTTCTTACTTCTCAGAATATTATATTCTCCAGGTTTACACATGGATGTAAATACCTCCCGTGACTACCATAATATCAACACTCCCTCCTAGATAGGGAGGTATTTTAAGGTAATGGTCTTGAGCACAAACATACCATTCACTCGATAACATCAACATAGTCGTATAGACTATCTCATGACTAGATCATGAGTACCATCATTACTATCAGTGTCATCAGTTGCATCATCTCTCGAAACCATACTCCATCTGAGTAATAAAACATGATGTTGGATAAGTCACTCACTCCACAGAGTGATAGAAGATCCTTTCTTCTAATCCAGACATATGTCCTCAAAGAATAAATGTCCTTAACCATTTTTCGCCTGGGAATTCTATGTCCATCTAACTGATAATGATTTCCAACACTATTGATAGTCTTCAACAAAATCGAAACAATGTCATTCAATAGAACACAACTATGTATATCCATAGTAGTACACAACTAAAATCCAGTGGTACACTACCACACCAATTAACACACAGATACTTGATCAGTGACATATATTCACAATCAGTGGAACACATCCACTACAATAGTATACATCTATTGTTCGGAGACATATAGTCTCCACAACAATCATATCATCAACCTGCACTGAAAAATGTTGTTATGATATATAAACTGAATAATGTAGGCCATTCTTCCACTCACTTCTATGAGATCTGGAAGACCATCTTCCCTAAGAAAGTAAAACATCAACGATGAGCTATCTGGACTATTCTTCTCAAGAAAGGAATAATAATTGTCCCTATTTCTAAGCCTGGGCCATTCCTCCTGCACTAAACAAAGTGCATCCTGGAGAGAATGAGTCTGCCCTAGGGAATGTTTGTCCCTGATTGTTGAACCTGGACCATTAACCTATCTGGGCCATTCCTCCAGCACTAAACAAAGTGCAACCTAGAGAGAGTGAATATGCCCTAGGGATTGACTGTCTGGAACATTTCCTAAGGAAATGGTTGTCATATACCAACCTCCAAAACATACCATTATTCAAAACTGATCACAACTGTGAGCTTCGAAAGAATGACTATCTGGTGAGGCGAACCAGTCTTATTAACCACTACTAAGAGTGATCATCAAGAAGAGAGACTGTCCTAGACCATTCCCTATGTTAACCATAAGGGAAATCATTGTCTATGGTACATCAACAATCCATCGAACAATTTTCATTACGAAAATGACCATTCGATCTAGACCATTTTCTGAACTGGAAAATGTATGTCCATCAGAAATCTCGAACCACTTTCCGAACTGGAAAGGAACTACTCATCCTAGACCAAAAAATGACTGTCCATAAATCAATAACATATCAGTTCTCCCTCCCAAACTGGGAGTCATCTCTTCCTGTTTCAATAAGAAAGTCATCTCCACGAGCTTCATATTGAGTACACAAACTCTTTCATCTTGGACAAAGGCTTCACCAAAATGTCTTCTTATCTGCTCATTTGTGGAGATATATATTGGAGAACCACTTTCTCTTTTCTAGACTTCATCATGGAGAGTGTAATTCTTGATCTCAATGTACTTCGGTCTTTCTAGAACATTGGTATTCTTGAAGACTTCATATAGCTCTGATCAATATAGTATATCATTGTTGGATTCATCTTGTGTTTCCTTCTAGCTCATAACATCATGACAAGGGTCAAAATGGAACATATCCAAGTGGTACCTCTTTTTCCATCATGAGAGTTTGTCATAGATTAGAAATCCATTATCCTAAGCTTCTGAGTAACCATTCTGATACAATATATTTATTACAGAAAGTTGTTCACCACGCTTTTGCTGTGCATTGGAGGTTCTCCACCAAGTTGTCTCCTCCCATATCCATACAAAGGTTTCTTCCTGGTATACCTCAAATGTAATATCCCCAAGAACGAGACTTGTTGTAATCATGTTTATGAATTGTAAATAATGTTTCTAGGCTAGTGAGACAAGTATTGATAAGTTGGTGGGCTTATGTGTTTATTAGGCTAGAGAACCTAAGTATTAAGGCTAGAAGCATGATTTTGTATATGTAAATATGCATATCATTAATATAATATATGAACATCGTTGTGTGCATACCGACCACGAAGAAAGAGTGATGGGGGACTAAGATTCCACAGAGTGGGTAAGGGAAAAGGGGTTGAAAGGTTGAGAAGAGGGGCTAAGATTAGGGGCTTAAGTCCTTGAGAATAATATTTTATTATTATTCTAAAGTTGTGTGACAAAACATGATTTTATCCTAAGTCCTAGGAGAGGCAACGCATGCAACTCCAAGTGTACAAAAGAGAATGCATGAAGCTCTAGGAAGAAAAGTGTCGACATGGGCGCATGTGGTTAAAATATGAAGAGTTAGCTGAGTTTGGGGGTTCTTCCTCCATTCTGTCGTCGACTGTCTGAAACCGTGAATTATGTCTGATCTCTGCATGCATACCCTCACATAGCTATGGAACCTGAGCCCTGTGATGTTTCCTTGAGAAACCGATACACTCTTTGTATGAATCATTGATTCTATGTTCGACCTCTACGTGGATTGCTTGTCACGCATCCTGAAACTAGTGTTACCCAAACCATGATGTGTCTTAGTGACCTGTTGTCATTTTTTTGTACTTCCACACCCAATTTTCTTGTTGTTGTTGTCACCCGTTAGTTAACCAAAATCTATTGATGTTGTTGTTATCTTGAAATTGTAGGAATTGAGTTGAAAACTGGTTGAAGAACCAAGTTGTCAGGCCCATGGTAGAAGAGGCAGGTTGTCAGGCCTATGAGAAACTCTCTCAAGGTGAGAGATTATGTTGAGAAGTGGTTTCTCCTAGAGAGAGTCCAGCACCAGCTACGGAGCTCTAAGAATTCCTCATCTAGCATTTTTTCAAGACCCAGAGAGAGAGGTGAAGCACTGATGGACTGTGCTTGTGAAGGTGTATACTCCCAGGTGGAATAGGTGTTGAAACAATTCTTAAAAATTTTGTCCCTAAGACCTAAAATTTCCTTTTTCGGGTTTCGTATTTTCATAAAATGCGATTTTCGTTATCATTCCCAAATGCACAGTATCGATTTCCCGAAGAACTCAATTATTTAAATAATAAAAGGCAAAAAACCTAAAAGTATTATAGGAATCCTGACGCATTTTCTATAAAATTATCTTAATCATGATAAGCTTTAAACCTAATGGATTTAAGGTTAACTTTAAAGAGTTTTCAGAATTCGGTGTTTGCTGAAAACATATTTTTCAATACAAATTGAATCGCGAACTCCCAATCCCCGATTTCTCGAAATAAAGAGAGTTAGTTAAAATTCTAATTAATTCTCTAACGCAAAAAGTTAAGGCTTAAGTTAATCATTTCATGATTTCGGGATTCGAGGTTTAGTGATAACACATCTCTTGTCAAAATGATCCCCAAAATCCTGAATCGCGAAATCCCAACCCATAATTTGTGTTAAACTGAACTAACTCTATTTTGTCCTTAACCTTGATTAGTTAGTTAATTAAGATGAATTTAAGTCCTATTTTTAAAGACGTCGCGATTTTGCAACTTCGAAAATTGAGATTCATCAATGACATACTTCTTGTCAAAATGATCCCCAAAATCCCGAAACGCTTAATATCAATCAATTACTTTGCTAAAATGTTTAAGTCTTAATTAACACGTCGTGATTTCATGATTTCAGAGATCAGATTTCATTGATGACATACTTCTCTACAACACGATCCCCGAAATCCTAAAAAACGAAGTCTTCAGTCTTAATCTATGATTAGAAAAAATTAACCTTTTCCAAAGCATGATTAATGATAATCATTTTTTAAGGTTTCATTCATGTTTCGGTTTCTGATTGAGTAAAATGTTCTGAGTTTTCTTTAAAATCCAAAGGCGCCAAAATACAACCATTTTAAATAAAGAATAAATTGTGTTATGTGGTACTAATGCGTATCTCAGTAAAATATATACCACATTAAATGCCTTGAATTATTCTCAGCTGCGTCAATCTCGTCACTGTTAAATGAATTAAAAGAGCATTTGAATGTCTATGTTTTCATTTTATCAAGCGCAAGAAGCACTCAGCTGAGCTCATTCATTCTTTTTCTGTGACAGGTTTTCCATTTAACGTAAAGTCATGGCACCAAAAAAAGGCACCGAAGAAGAGTGAAGATACATAGGAAGGATATATCATTTCCAACACCACGCCACACGCTATAGACTCCATTAAATCTTGGACTCAAATCTCTAAATTTATGGAATGTGAATTCAAGAATGCTCATCCTGATTCTGAGAATCACTATCGGGACATAGTAGAATCAGAGCTTCATAAGATCGTCGCGCACCCTCGACTCGTGGAATACAATGATATGATTAGTTGGGCCCTGGAAAAGGTCGATATCCCGACGAGGAGCATCTTAAATGATCAAGGAGTCATCGTCGGCTCATTCAGGCCAGAACATATACAAGTAATGTATAAATTCTCACCAAATCCTAAACATACTTTTAATGCCGAGTTTTTAGCAGAATTTCAGAGGAAAGAATGCACTGAGGTAGACCAGACTTATCCTGATATAATTAGAGAATGGTGGAAATGTCCATCAAAATTTAGGGCCGATACCCATGGGGTTTATGCTACATCATCCTTGAATGAATACATGGTCTACGTAGCCATTATGCTGTGTAGACTTTTTGAGAGAAAATATCCCTGCCATTTTCATGTAGATTGGGTGCCCTTTTTAGAAGAAGCTTCAGAAGGATATGCTTTTAACTGGAGTAAGATTTTGTCAGATAACCTAACACAAGAAATCTCAAACTACAAAGTTTCAAAATAAAACAGACAACCAGTGGCCTTTTACATGTTAGAATACATCATGGATGCGATCTGCTATGTGACTCGTTTTCCCTTAATGAATTGGAGTTAGAACATAACCTGTCCAGAACCCATTCATGAATATCATTCTTCCCTTTGGGAATAAAATGCTAAGGACACATTTTATGAAATTTTTCATTTTGTTATAATTCTGATGCATAAAATATTTTTTGGATGTGAACCACCTCGCATTTCTAATACAGTCACAAAAAATCTTAAAGCAATAGCCCACTGGTTTATTGATGAGATTTTTTCCTAAATTAGCATTTATGGTTGTTATATTCCCCCTCATGCACTCCCTAAATTCCTACCAAACAGATTGGTGTGTAGAGAGGTAGCCCACCAGATAGTAAAAGGAAGCATTGGATTAGAGCTAAAGGTAGCTTAGAAGAAGTCATGGCCAACTTTCCCTGTACATATCGGGAAATTTCATTACTAAATCTACGCCATTCTAAAGTAGAGGCTGAATCACTAGAAGAAGTAAAATTAGTGGATAATGAACACAGAAAGCATGACCCCTATCAATTAGTAAGCAAACATTTGATGCATTGTAATTTAAAATCCTATGAGCATGAAACATTTGTTTATGATGACGTATTCAAGGAGGTTAAATCTTATGAAGAGGTATTGAACAGAGTACAGGCCCTACCACCTGACTCACAGATTGGTTTCACGTCATTCTAGAGCCATAGGCAAAGTTGTTTACCCAAAAATTTGCAGGGCGAAGCTACGACCCCACCTCCAGAGCAGGAAGGGCCTCCCCCAGGCTTTGAAACAAATATACAAGATAAAGAAAATACTAAAGGAAAGATGAAGGATACTGGAATACCCTCACAAGACAAAGAAATTTCCCAGATAAAAGAATCAGAGGAAAGGAAGGGAAAGGAGCTAGAAACATCTCTAGAAATCCCTAAGGATGTTCCAGAAAAGACAGGAGGAACAACATCAACAGAACTTGGAAGTCCCATTACTTCCTTGACTCCATTTCAATCCACTTATGGAAACCCCCACGAGGGAGCTATGTATGTCAGTGATCTGGAGCCAATTTCTAGGGATGAGATTCCTTCATCAAATTATTTTTTTAGTAAAAAGAGAAGGGAAATCTTGAAACAATAAATCCATCCAAGAGGAGATGGGATGGTTAAAAAGCATAGGGTCATTATAGATGGAAAGAAAGTTAAAGATGGAGAATTTTCTACATAGATAGTAGGCACAATGGGAGCTTTAGCGTCGGCAAATTTATATTCTGTGGGCAGTTTGACAACCATGTTGGAACAAAAAGACCAAATGATAGCTCAACTACAGGGTAAACTGAAAGAAACCGAAAGAAATATCAGTTGGGGAATAAAAAAGTGTCTATAACAAGCTAGATTAAAAGATATTCAAGAGATTCAGAAAATGAAAACAAGCTTAGAGGGAGCAAATCAGATAATTCAGGTTACTCAGGCACAGGTCCTAAAGCAAGAAGAGGCAAATAAACAATTACAAGATAAGATTAGCACTATTTCAAATCAAGTTGTAGAGCTTGAAATTTTCCAGGCTCAGGTATTGGGAATACATTCAAAAATAGAAGAGGAACAACAGAAAGTGTTTTTAAATCTGGACGTTGTCCATAATTATTTTCAGGAAACAAATAAATATTTGGAGAATGTTCTCCAGAAAGAAAGAGAAGTGAAAGCAGCCATAATGAATTTCCAAAAAGCAGTATCCCTTTCAACAAAGGAAGAGGTCGGAAAGATTCAGAAACTATCCATTTCAGAACAGGTTAAAGGAGATGTAATACTCAAAGTGTGGGAAGCAGACCTAGCTGAAAATAAAAGAATAACCAGAGATGTCAATGATGATTGTCAAGGAATTTTTGATCTCTTAGAAAAAAATTCATTGAATATTGGAAAAAATGATTGTCCTGGATTATTAGGAGAGATTAACATTGTCAATCACCAGCTAAGGTTCAAGGAAGATTTGGAGGAAATGAAGGTAGAGATCCCAAAAATTAAGGTAATCAATGTCACCAAAATCGACAAATGGTTAGGGATACCGAACTTAAAGTTGCAAACTATTAAGTTCACAAGAAAGATAATAGAAGATCGTTGGCCTGAATTACAAAAAATATTCTTCATATTTGAGGCGAAAGAGATACCAGACGTTCCCAGAGTTTTGGTGAATTTTTTGGGAAAATGTATTCACTGTATTGAGGTAGAAGAAGGAAGTTCGTCAACACAAACATAAAAATACTCTTTTAAATAGTTTCATAATTAGAATAATAAAGGAGTTAGAAGAGAAATGTAAATGGTTTGACATTATTTATCCATGTAACCGTAGTCTTAGGAAGTTGGTTAATCACCAACGGGAAAATATTTGATGATCATGTATAAATATATTTTCAGAAGACTGAGAAAAGGCTTTTGGTTTTTTGAGAGAGCCGATTGTATTAAAAGTTTTTCAATCCACTGTGATATATGATACAGACGAGATTTTGAATCCTGCCAACTTGTAGCTATGTGTTCTTTAACCTTTTTTCCATATTTTTCTATGTTTCCCTTTCAATGTCTTTCTAATTAATGATCAATTTGAGGTTTATTTTATACATCTTTTATTGTTTAGATTGATTTGGTTATCAAATTATTTACAGCTTTTCCTCTAAAATTGCTATCAGTAATTTTAAGTCTTGTGGATCGTTTGAACCATGATATTTAACACTTCATTAGAAATCTCGTTTTCTTCTTTATTTCCTGTTACAATATGATATTCTTTCTTGATTAAAGCCTCATATTTTTCAGTAGTATTTCTTTTTTATTTTATGATTCTCAAATTGTTTCAAGTCTAGGAAATGGCCTCAATTGTATTTATGTTATTATTTTGAATTTCAAAACTATTTTTCCTATTCTCATCTCTTAAAAAACGAAGTAACAATTTATCAAATTCTTTCACAACTAAATAAAATTTTACTCCCCGTGACTATCCCAAATAACAAACAACCCAACATAGAACCTGGTCTCCAAGATCAAACTAGTATTGTTTTAAACCTATTTAATACTATTCTGCAAACATCGACTAACCGGGCCGGATTAGAACGTTCATGGGCTGCTATTAAGAGAGATATCAACATCCAAGAACAACGGGAAGCTAGACAGAGACAGTTGAGAAACAGATTATGCTTTACCCTTCTTTTTTATTCTTATCCTTTAGCTACCTTTAGCTTTACGGATGCCTTGAAGGTATACTTTACAGCCTTAAAGTATAAACTCAGGAACAACATCTTTTTGGTGTCATTTTCGGGGACGAAGAAACGAATATGTTCCCTGGGAAGAACAACATTAAAACTTCCTTTCTTTGATAGTGAACAAGGATAGAAAACCTTCTAAGGCTACCTTTATTTTTCACTTGCCGACTCCATGATTAGTAAATTGGCTATTAGCCAAAAGAACACCAGAAAGAACCTAGACAACAAGTAGACCTCGCCAGTCTCTAATCCGGAAAATCTTTTAAAATCACGAAGATCACTTAGACAAGTATTTTTACCCATATGTACTATTTGTCAGCCTGACTTTACGCATTTGAACGTTTCAGAAACACTTGAAAGATCTATCTCACTTCCCCTCTCATACGATACGTTCTCTTTTCCTGAGGTTTTCTCCCCATATTTCTAAGAATATTCTCCTCATGCATTGCGAGCTTGAGCCTCAAATCTACCAATGGTAGCACTAGGAGGTGATAGAGCTGGAGGTGGCACCCCAGGAGGACCAGAAGGTGGTCAAGTACTACTTCCTGGAATCTTCGCTAAAGTAGTTTCTACATATGCTCTCCTTGTCCTCCAAGTTCCCCTACATGATCTCCCCGAAAATTATATGAAAATAATTCCAAAATTTACAGGGGAAAGGGATTTGACCGCCCAAGAACATATAAACGTCTTTGACCAATTTGCTGACATCCTCAGAATAGAACACGAAGATGTCTATTCTAGACTCACTGTTCAGACTTTCGAAGGATAGGTGAGGACCTGGTTCAGATCCTTAACAGTCAGATCTCTAAGATCTTACGAGGAACTTGAAAGTGATTTTTTTATACAATGGGGAGAGAGGAAGGATCACCTCTACTACCTGACTTAATTTGGAGCCCTCAGAAAGAAAAACTCAAAATCTATTCTAGAATTCACACAAAGGTTCAACAAGTTATATAATAAAATCCTGGTTGAGGTCAAACCTTCACAACCCGTAGCAAAGGTGACTTTTGTTGGTGCTTTTGATCCTGATTTTGCCTTATTATTGAGAGAAAGGAGATGAACAGATCTCACGAAAATGTAGGATGATGCTCTTGATATTGAATCGAACATGATGGAATCAGGGAAATTAAAAGCAAAAATAGAAACCGTGAACAAAGAAAATAGGAAATTCAAAGAGCGAGGTGGACCCTTAGGATCAGGGAAATCCTCGAGAGATAAAATAGATGAGATTTCTAGGGTAATTAGAGAACTTTCAAATAATATCTCAAAAATGGAACTAGATAAATTGAAAAGAGATAATTTTCCCAGGAAGGATTTTAGAAGGAATCTTGATCCTCAGGCCCCATAGAAAATAATTAAAAATGAAGATCAAAAGATCCCAACCCCCTTCAAAAGTGAAAACTTCATTGGAGAGGAGGATCTAGAAGATTTTGAAGA